>CAJQUW010015892.1:0-76011 GCA_907163375.1 Prostheceraeus crozeri | reverse complement strand
TGCCAGGACACGACACGATTTTGCGACACCCACAGGCCATTCATGACTGGGTATATAAACGCCTGTTCTATTTCGCTTTTGCCTCTAGTTCCACATGTATCGAATGATGAACCACTCATATTAAATCAATATTGTTAGAGCCTAGGCTTCATTCTACGCTTGTGGCTGTCATCGATAAACCTGTATATACTGTATGATTTTATGTTAATCGTGTATCATGAATGTTCAATAAAAGACAAAATCAGATATGTATGAATAATAGGACTTCTTCTGATTTACAAGATTATTGAGTATAGGCTTATATTAATTAAGCCACATTTATTGTCACCCCCCGGAAATGAAATCCTGGCTACGCGACTGGTCGTAGACCCAATTTATTGGGGGAAGTGTTGGTCAGCTTGAGAAAATTAGATCGACGACAAAATTCTATGCAATTTATCACTTTTCATAGTCTTAAAAGACGAAGATTTGTCTTGCGCATGGATGTTGCATCAATGCGACAGGCGATGCAATGACATCTATTGAGCGATCGACAAAACTTTGCATTTTAAATTATGCTTGAAGCTCAGCAAGCCAAAATTACGTATTCTGAAAATGCTTATGGCATATAAATTTACATTCAACTTTGGCAGGCCAAAAGTGTTCACAAATAATATAGGTTGCGTTTCTTAGAAAACGATACACACCTGAATTTGATCGCAGATATTTGAAGCAGCATTCATGTAGATATCTACGTGATCTTCAGAGATGAATCTTTGAAATAAAAAAAGAATTATATCTTCCCTAACAGAAAAAGAATTTCTTTGGGACTAAGTGGTACGCGGCGAACATATTAAGATCTGAAGTGGTACTGAGACATGAAAAGGTTGGGAGCCACTGGTGTATGCGAATAAATTCTGTTCAAAGGAGATCAAAAGTGACAAATAAGCCGCTAACAGAAGTTCAGCCGTGATCATAGACATAGTAAAACTAATGAAAAGATAGACTTGAAACCAGGGATGCGGAGTCGGATTCGAAGTCCTATCAAATGATAGGACTCCGGCCTATAACTAGACCCGAAAGTAGTAACGGAACACTATCTACAACAAGTGGATGCGAACCTGGATAAGAACCGAATAGTTGAGAACCGATTAATGGATTGGAACAGATTTCATTCGTGTTAATGTTTGGTGCAATGTTTTGAGTTGAGTAGAGGATCGGAACGTGAAATGTGTAAGTGAATATTCAAACGGTCATGGATGAGAACAATGTTTTATAATTTTTCTAAGAGATTTGAATTGATAGGGATTTACGTAATGATAGTGTAACTTGCTTTTGAATCGCAGTGTTCGACTGGGACAATTGTGACAATTGCGATATTTGCTACCATGGTAGCAATTGGAATTGATTTTCATTAGCAGGTTTTACTATAAATATGTGGAAGTTGTTTAAGATGTGCATAAGGATGACTACCCTACCAGCGTCATGGATTGTTGCAAGCGATTACTCGTTCAAAGCAATACAAAGTGTTACAAACCTAAACGAGCGAGTCGGAGCTGGCAGTAATGGGCAAAAGACCGTCCCAGGACACCATAAAATTGAAAAAAATAGTATCTTTAAAAACGACATAAATTCATGAATTTGAACCCTTTTTCAGGTTTTTAAGACCTAAATACATGAATTTAGTCCATTCAAAAAGTACCATTTTTTCAAAAAATGGTATTTTTAAAAACGACATAAATTCATGAATTTGAACCCTTTTTCAGGTTATGAAGACCTAAATTCATAAATTTGGGCGTTTTTAAAAATACCCAATTTTTCAAATTTTTCAAAATCTCAAAATTGTGATTATGGGACATTTTTCTTGCTTAAATATGACCGTTCCAGGGACACCGAAAATCATAAAAGTTGAGAATTAATTCATGAGTTTAGCCGTTTTTCAGGTTTTTAAAAATCTATCATGTGACTAAAAATATTGAAGGAATTGGCTTATTCTTATCAAAAGTTTAGGGTTTATTTACAATTGTCATATCATCTGGCGTTCATCTACAATTCCTGTTGTTGCTACTGCTTTGCACTCGTCTGATCACTTTCATTGTAGAGAAACATCTGCTTCTCCGCATTTATGATAATAGGGCATTTAAGTGTAAAGAGCTGTGCCTCCACTCAACTTTTGAAAGGAAACAATGTATGAAAGAACAAACAGCTGCTACACCCTCTTAGGTCATTTAGTAGACGTGGAATATATAACCAGCCAAATCTACTCCGGCGTCACTTTAAGGAAATTTTTTTATTATATAAATGAAAACATAAATGAGTTTTTAAAATTTTATGGAAGCAAGCAAACTACAAATTTTGATCTAAAGAAAATTGCATAAATCAATTAGGGAATAAAGAATTTTCATGTTCTAATGAGAGAGAATTACAATTGATCAAAAATAAGCCAACAATAACTATAAATTTCATAACAAATATTCACACAACAGATGAAAAAGGAGTGCATTGGGTCTGCAGTATCTTAAATAAAAATCGAGCTAATACTATTTCGACTCTCATGGTCTTCCAACTACAAAAGGAAGTCAAAAAATTACTTGCAATGGAATTTATATACATTTCAAATTCAAAAACAGGAAAAACTACTTACTGGTTTATTTAAATTACAAAAAGGAGTACCATTTCTGATATTATGTTAGAATTAAACGAAACGTAGGTTCTATGGCTACGCGAAACAGGGAATTTCATTTCCCGAAAAGTTAGTTCCAATAATAATGATCAATGATAATTTGAAAATCAAGTTCGTTGTTAATTCATTTTGATAAAATCGGCCTTGATATTTTCATCATCTAAATCTTTTGATTTCGTAAGTAATCGGATAAGTTTGGTTTATTTTACAAACTTAAATAATCTATTTCGTCCAGTATTCAACAAAGCCTTTTTCAAATTTAGTCTTATACTTAAATATTCTAACTCTTATCACAATTTTAAATTTCAGGCTTAAGTTTTGCGAATTTCGGGATTACTCTCATTCGAATATTTATTCTCGAATATTTTCTTTTCGTATTAAATCAGGGGTCGTCAGAACGCATCTTTGAGTTTCTTTCAATACCTGAAGGATTCTTATTGTATACTTTCTACAAATTATGGTAATATTCTTCAACCATTTCTGATTTCCTCGCTTCAGTAAATTTTTGAAAATTTATTTTTTAATGATCTATTGAATTCTTTCTATTATACGCCTTTTCCAGCGTTTTCAGTTGAATCAACAGTTTCAAATAGTGGAGCTGAACGTTTCGGTTATGAAAATTTCCGATCCTTTATAAATTACCTATTCTCCGTGGCTTTCTATTACTTTCTTTAAAGATTTCTTCAAACGCATATTTAACTGATAGACCCACTTTTATTTTTTAATGGCCTTTAACCCTAGCGTATCGGGTATATTAATCTATAACGGTCAATGCGTATTTTTAATCAGATCATTCGGCCATATGAACAAGATCAGCACTCAAAGATCTTTATTTTAAATACTTTTACTTTAATAAAATATTTAGGCCTTCTGTATTCTTGTGGATTTCGGACGTGTAGGTTCGAAGCGTTGCTTCAGACAGCTTTTGCTGTCGTTTTCATTTTTAAACCTGACCGAATAATATTTTAGCTTGTAAAGCTTTTTATTAACAACTTTCTTTCAATTGTTTCTCTAAATGTTTAGGATTTTGTATACTATCTAATTCTTGAATCATTTTCTGTGCCATGCCGAGATCTTAGTCTGATTTCGATAAGCTAAATATATCTATAAGCGCGGCATCTACTCTATTTATTGGTTCTTCACCTGGGTTTCGGATTATTATTCTCATCTAGTTCTTATATCTAATCGAGTTCCTGGACCGGTTATGATATGACTAAGAAAGTTGTTTTTCTTTCGAAGATTTACTCCATAAATCCAGGAAAGTTTTTCTATGCTTTTTGTATCGTTACCTCCAATATGCTGACATTTGGTTTTTTTTTTTGTTTATAGCTAATTTAATAACTCTAAATTAGCAATTTTTAATTTATTAAATTTTCGGAATTTGTAGAAATACATTTTTTAAAAGGATAAAATGATAAAATGATAAACGTTTTACTGAATCATACTAGGACTTAGATTTATTCCAGATCATCTTTTTTGTTTCTTTAATTTCAAACAAATCATCCACCGTGGTGGAGAATAGTTTTAAGAACTCGTTTTCCTTATCAACTAATTTTAATTTACTAATAAAATTATTTACTTTTCCTTCACCAATAGCAACTTTCTCCTAACTCTCTAGTATGACGTTTTTTTTTTCTAATGCTGACTCCTCTGATTTTTTTTATTTACTGCTTGACAATACCAGCTGTCCACCTGCAACACTTCTGCTGTGCTATGCCACCTATTATGAGTGGAATTTAATGGAAATTCCACCATTCTTTTCTTCTTGTAATTGAATATTTCTTCATTGGTTTACGTATGATATTTGCTTTGTTAATCGTAATAGTTTTAGGTGTATTTTTGGCAACAATATACGTAATTTTAATTAACAGTTTTTTTTTACTTTTCCGCTTCGACATTTTTAATAAAAAAATTGTATAAGTTATTCAAAAAGTTTATCTATTCTAGTTATGAAAAATTTTAAGTTACCAAAAAATTTTAACTTTCTAGTTATGAAAATTTTTTAGTCCTATTACTAAAAAATTAATCTAAAAGATTTAAATAACTTATCCTAGCCATTTTTCCATTAAGAATTTCAATAGATATATTTTACATCTTCTAGCAATAAACCATAAGCCATCAATGAAGTTTGTTGGAATCTTTTTTTTCAATATTAATTTGTTTCATCACAACCGTCTTGATATATCTTAGATGTGCACTTAATCGAAACAGAAAAACAAGGATATAAATGTCTCAAATCTCCAGGTGTAATTGTTGTTCAACTCCAAATTCTATACAAAGATATCGATAAGAATATATCCTTCCATAAATTGATTATTGGTATCATCGAATCTTAATGGAGCAATTGGATTGCGGGTTTGATTTAATGAAAACTTGTTAAACCTCGAATTGTATTAATATGAAAAAGCTTGTTTGTTCCTTATCAAAACTTGGGTGAATTATTTCTTTGAAATGTTAGTAATAAATATCTTGGAGTTCCGCAGTTCGTAAAATGCCAAGTTAACTCTTTGTCTGAAAAGTTACTGAAACCTAGCAGTCCGCTTTAGAAAAAATTGAACTGGAATTGGTTTGTTAGTATTTAATCTTTTTGCAATTAGCTGTTTCAACCTCTTAAAATAGGAGTAATATGCTTAATCCAACCATTCACGTCTATAATTTTTAAATATGCTTTTTTTCAGTTCCTTGGTTTCTCTTTTCCTTCTTTCTTCTTATCTTTCTTCTATCGACTTACCAAAAAAAAAAGAAAAAAAAAAAAAAAAAAAAAAAAAAAAAAAAAAAAAAAAAAAAAAAAAAAAAATAAAAAACATCTTCGGTTCCCTCTGCTTACCAAAAAAAAAAAAAGGAAAAACAAGAAAAAAAAAAAAAAAAAAAAAAAAAGATTTATTACGTTATTATGCTGTACGATGAATTATTATTTAAATTTTGATTGATATGATATTTTATATAATCTAATTATCCGACTAAATGGTGACAATGACAAATTTACTGTCTGTTTTACTTTTCATGTTAAACTCACGTCTTTCTTTATATGCACTATTGTTTGTTTTATTTAAATGTTTTGCAAATATTTTTACATCTTTCGCAATTCCTGCGGCCATCTGTTCCAGCGTATTAAGTTAAATTTATAATTATACCATCATTGTATCAGGTAACCAACCTTCGAATTTAATACTTTTTTATTATTTTCACAATTGTTTTTTTTTTTCTTACAAATCTAAGCATTTGTATCAATTAACCTGGAGAATCATTATTGTTCATATTTTGAGTTGCAACATCTAAACGCCATTTTGTGTTGTAAATAATCTTGGAAAAGAAATTATTTTTTTTTTTTTTTTCTCTGTGCAATATTATCAGTTCTGAGTAATGGTGTTGTAAAATTGGCCATCACTATATAACGAATATTCACGTTGTAGGAATCGAATCGGATAAATCATAAATAACTCTGCTGATTATCTACTTCAAAAATTAATTCCTCAGTATTTACTCTACTAGAAGATCCCGGGATTCCTAGCCAATTCTTATATAGGCATTATTTTTTTGATTATAACTTAACACTGGTGGTTTATCTACTTCAAATTTATTTTCGATAAGCGAAGACATTTTTATAACAAATAATTTGATTTTTGTTTTTTCTCCCCACTGAAAAAATTTTACTAAAGAAATTTTACTTAAATAAATTTTTAGAATTTTTCTAGACCAGCTCGCTGCTTCACGGCATTACTCTTATTTCCTTCAATTGAACGTTTTATGGCTACGCCCTGATTTCTTCTTATGTTTACTATCAGGACCGGTGCTATCCGCTCTCAAGGTTTCCCCACAGCTATGTTAGCAATTTTGTTTTTGTTTCCTCTGAAAGTTTTTTTAAATTTTTAGTTCTTCAGGATCATTCCTGTTTACGAATAGCTTCTAGTTGTTTTAATTCGTTTTGAGAGCTTTAACAGCATTTGATTATTTGCACTAGCTGTACTACCTATAGCAGCTCTCCTTTTGCAGCAGATGGTAATCAAATCTTTATTATTTTTATAATTAAGTTAAAACGATACTATCCATACCAGAAAAGATGCCAAGCTCCTTCCGTGTGAACGGCACCTGCGGTGCCTAGGAACTTTTGTGTTCCGACTGTTTCTCTATTTATCATAATGATAAACAGGATTCATACGTGGTTCATGAGCAATTCTTTGATTTGAAGCAAAATGTTTAAGATTGTGTTTATAAATTATAGGCATTTTTTAGGAATAAATTTGACTTTTGGGAAAAATATTTACGTTAATATTTACGTTTATGATTGGTTAGTAACCTGAGGACCTTTGGTCCGATCGGCTAAAGCCTCGAGGAGCTTTGCTCCGATAGGTTAGAAACCCAAGACTTCGTCGATCAAGATTTACGTTTGTGAATGGACAACAACTTCGAGATAACTTTATGGTAGACAATATGGTGAGCGAGCTCGCGAAGTGGAGCATGCGAGCTTTATCCCGATGGTGTTCTGCTCATCAGGGGGATGTGGGCCAGCTGCTCGAGCAGCTATCAAACGTGTTGCTAACTTGTTATCATTGAAGCGAAACACGAACTATTCGCATGAAGTGACACTGCTGCGAACAAGGATCAGCTTCTCATTAATTCGATCGATGGAGATGTGTTTGCGAGGACATCGTGCATACAAAGACTGTCCAAATAATCATGAGATCCACCATCTGTCATCGCGAATGGTGAACTCGGTGACGGGCATGAGAACGTAGCCCACTTTTGTGAACTTGCTTCCCTTTTTTTATTTGTATACACCAATTTTGTATCTGTGACTTCAACATAATTTTGCATGACTTTGTTTCTACTTAAACGTTTTACAATGAAATATACGTTTCCAAAAAAAGATAACTTTATTAATTGATTGTTGCACTTTATCTATTGCGTCAAGTAGCGTGTGATGTACTTTAATTTCTTTTCTATTAACTTGCATTTTCTCCTGATTCATCTTCAACGCCGCTTTAAGAGCATTTAACTTAATTTTAAGAACATCTAATTGTCTTTTAACAGCATCTAACTGTTCTTTATTTTCTTTAGAGTTTTCTTGTAAGTTTTTCTTAAATTCATTTTATAAATTGATTTTAAGAGTTTTCATTTTATCAACTTTTTGATTAAGTGAGTTTACTTCATTTATTATTCTATTCATCCTTTTCATTTGTTGAGTAATTTTAGAACTTAATTCATCAACACTTTTTTGGAATGTAGTTTGTAACTGCTTTAAATTTTTTTAAATTCTTTCAGGTAGTTTTTCTATTTCATCTTCTAATTGTTCTTTTAACATTTTTATCTGATGTTTATTTTTAATGACTGCAGATTGTAAATTTATAGAAAGTAATATTAAAATTTTTGATTGTTCAGAAATCTTTTTAAAAAGTTTCGCTATATCTGCTTCTAGCTCTCTATCCTTTTTATCAAGTTTTAATAATTTTTCGTTTAATGATTTGTCATTAAGTTTAAGCAACTTTAATTCGTTCATCAGTGGAACCAAAACATCGTTTATATATTTTTCCTTTAAGTCATTGATTTGTGTATCAACATATTGTTTATTTGTTAACTCTGTATTTTGTTGCGGAAGAATAGAAAGATGCAATGGACCAGATAAAACATCTCCAGTTTTCATGATATAATTTTCTATGTCTATTTCTAATTCACGATTATTCGGGATATATGCACCTCCACCAACATTTGGTAGCATCATTTTTTAACAATAAAAAAATAAAATTTTTTATATAATGAGAAAAAAATGAAAATTTTTTCTAATAAAAAATAAAAAAATAAAGTAATTTTTTCTAATAAAAATAAAAAAAAATGGGAATATAAAGCAAATTTAAAAAAATTATATTCGTCCGCATCATCTTGTTCTTCTTATTCGACGAGATCAACGGGATTTGAAAATAAATGTTTTGATAATAATAATAATAATAATCCATGTATAGATGTTAATGTTTTATTTGAATTACAAGCCGAAATATTTAGAGAACAGACTAAAGGTTTACCATCTATAGAAACTAATTATTGTATATACTTCCAGGGGATCCATTTATTAAATTTATGGATATTGTTAGTAAATATAATGATGTAGCTTATGTTGAATTAAATAAAGAAAATATGGTTATAATAGGACAATAATGTTTACGGATTTATTAGAGCAGTATTACCAATTAGTAATACTGATTGGATAGAAACTAAAATTATTAATTATATCAATATAAAGATATAGTTTTAGTTGAAAAAATTAAAATCTTATCTCAAAGGAAAAAATTAGATTAGATTATTTGTTGATGAACAAAACCAATATAATATTCATATAGAGAGTAAAAAACATAACGAAGAATTATTATGTCAAGTAAAATTTAATAGAGATACAATTTATAAACAAGAAACATTAGAAATGCCGCAAAGATATGATGATGATACATATATAGGATTATATTCAAACTTAAATATCAATTTGTTAAAATCTTACATCAATGGTTTAGCTCAACAAGAGAAAATTTATATGTGGACAACACCTTATACTATTAACAATGACCATAATCATAATCATAATAAACGAACCGAAGGTTCTAGGGCTTTGCCCGATCTTAAAGAATCTTATGATAATAATAATGATAATAATATAAATGATGATAATATAAATGATGATTCTGAAACATCTGAAAATGGTGTAAATGGTAAAAAAGATTATAAAAATATTAGTAATTATAAAAATTTAAGTGAAGAAAAATTTATATCTCATACTGATGTACATGATATTAATACTACATATAATCAAAATTTATCTAAATTTCATTTTCTTACAATTGAAAATAATAAAGATGGTATAGTTGAAGATACTGTTCGACAACTATGTGTCGGGTCTACAAAATTTAAATTAGGATTTGCATCTAATCAATTTAAAATTTTATCATCTTTAATAAAAGCTAAAAATGATTCTGATTATGGTGGTGTTATTAAATTTTCCAAAAGAGATCAAAGACCAATATTTTTCTCTATTATATTATTATCAGATAAAAAATGTAATTTAGAGTTAGATATTCCAATACGAGAATGGTATCCAATCCCAAAAAGTGTAATTTATGATGATGATGAAGAATCAATTTATGATGATGAAGAATCAATAGTTAGTGAAAATAAATTTAGATTATCTTTTGATAAAACGTTATATGATAAAACTTAATATGATAAAGAAAATAAAATAACTAAAGAACGTGAAATGTATAATAATATATGATAACTCTCAAGTCCTTGATATTAGAATGTTTATATCTAAAATTAAAACACAATTTTTTCTTTAAAAAATAAAAAAATGGAAAAATACCAAGTTTTATTGTAACTTATGTAAAAAAAAGTTGCAAACAAAAAGAAGTTATCAATCTCATTTAAATAGTAAATTGCATTTACAAAATGTAGATCGAGTTGATGAAGGAAATATATTAAAATTAAATAGTTATAAAAACTATCTAGAAACATTACCTACAGATATAAAAGTTAAAAAAATGTTTGATGATTATTCACATTCGGAATATAAAAAAGTTTTTAATAGTGAAGATGAACAGGTACCAGATGGAAGATATTTATTTAGCGATACTGATGAATTTGATGAAGCTGAAACGAACCGATGAAGCGGTAACAGATATAAAATATTTATTTAATGAATCTGTTGAAACATAATGAAACCGATGAAACTTTTTATAATGTATTAACAAACTTTTATAATATATTTAAGGAAATCTTTCAAATGTTATATGAATGTAGAAGTACTTTATACAAAAAAGGGACCTGCAAGGAATTTCCTGAAGAAATAATACACTAGGATCCATTTTACAAATTTCAGCAAAGAAATTCATAATGTAAATGTTATACAAAACCTCATTTGAATCGAGTGATACTCTTAAATTAGAAAATTGTATAGATTGAAGCCCAGGTTACGATGAATCTGGTTGTGGGTTGGAGATTGTTTTGTTAAAACATACTATCTAAGAAAACAGCTAATTGATAAATATTATAGTGATAAAATAATAACCTCGGTAGGCTAGTTATGTTCCTTTACCTTTCAGTCTCCACCCCACAAATAACATCAACATACAAAAATTGAAACATGATTATTGTTTGCTGTGGCAATAGTGTTATTCTCAGCTACATTTTCACATCCTGCCAGCATTATCACAAAGAAGGAAGACTAAGTCATTAAATACATACAAGAAGAAATACATATAAAGGAATTTGATCTCTCTGATCGGTGGCTTAGACATGCTCATTTCCATATGACTTATAATAGGTTAACCTACAAAGTTTTCATAAAAAAGAAATACATCAAAATTTAATTGAAGTAACATGTTTTTTCGGAATTTAAATGTGAATCTAGTGTTTCCTATTGGTAACTTCCTTACTCCAGTTTAACTCAGCATTCAAAAAAACAAAATTTTATGTTTGATTAATAATAAAAGTTTATGTCAATCAGAAATAGCTATGGTATGATCAGGGGAAAATTACATGCATCCTACTAATATTTTGTTACACTACAGGAAATATTATATGCTCACTGAAAAATTTGAACTATTAACCTAAAAACCACTATCACCAATAATGATTAATCATGATACATTTATAAAGGATCACGTTAATGATTGGATTCTATAATTACAAATCTATTCATCTTTATCTTTAGAAATATCAACAAAAATTACAAAAATTTACACAGAAACTTTTAGCATCCAAACATGTGTAAAACAGATTATACAACAACAAACAAAAATATTAGCTACAACCAGGGGAATATGGCCAGTACCTTATAAACTACTCAAAACTAATCGATAGAAACGATTTCAAAAAATTTACAATGAAGAAAATAAAAATAATGGAAGACAATATAAAGAATCTCAAATAATGACAAGAAAATGAAACCCAATCAAAAACATAAACTCTGCAATCTTTCTAAAAACAAATGTCTACAACAAAGATATAAGAACAATCTATGATAAAGAATATAGTTATCCAGTTTACAAATATTAAAATCAAAAGTTCTTCATCGAAATTACATTTAAATCTTATCAAATAAAGAAATTGATGAAAACACATGTGAATCTCACTATTAAAGATCAATATTTGACAAAATTTTAAAAACAAACCAAAATACAACCAGACAATGCGAATATATCTATCAGTATATTTCCAGGTTCATTTTATATTCTGTGTAACAGCATGTTACTATATACGTACAAAAACTTCAGATATAATGCTAATTTCTCTCTTGTCTCGGCAGATGCTATGGACTCGAGCTTTAGAAACTTAAAGCAAGACAATCGGAATAGACATTTTTGCGAGAGTATTGTCAACAAAAATGAAAACAACAGTTGAAAAACTACTTTTCCTAAACGGGATGATAGAGACATTTAATATATAATAGACATTATTTGAAAAATCAAAGTACCCTTTACTATTTATTGTGATTTATGAAGCATATTAATGTTTAAAATGACACAAAAGCAAAACGGGACATCGGAGCGATGTTCTTCCAGGGCTTCGCCCGATCTCCCGGTTTCCTAAAATGATTTAATTAATGAAAACTCGTAAAAGTATAGTAAGATAAAACTTCACAGTCTTGGATAGACGCAAGAGAGGGCCGCCATCGCTGCGACGTCCAACATCCCTCTGGTACCAGGGCGAGGTGAGTCTGTGTAGGGATCGGCCCGCGCGATGGTGGCTCTTCTGGGTCTGATCGGTTCCCCCGTGACGCGTCATACGCAACCCTAAACTACCAGAATTGATACAGTTCAGTTACCCGCCACGGTCACCGCAACCCTCTCCGCCTCCAGCCCCCACCCCCGCCCCACCAGCGCTCTCCTGGACGCAGAAGTCCAGCAGTGTCGTGGTCTGGCCGCCGTGGTGCTTCGGGTGGTCTGAAACGTCCCTCCTCCCCCTCCCCCTTGGACCGGCAGGGAGCTGTCGTGGGGTTCTGGCCGCCGTGTGTTGGTGCTTCGGGTTCTGACGTCCCCCCCCCTCTGGCCGACCGTCGTTGTTAGCGCGCGGTGATTGTAGCGCGCGGTCGGAGGTGATTGTGGTTGTTTCTAGGTTCGGTCCGTGGTTCTTTTTTGTTTGGTGTGTGGCCGGCCATGTTGGGACACGGGTGGGACTCGTCCGTAAGCTCACCTGAGGGAAAAGAAAAAATCCTAAGTGTCAGAGTGACTTTGTATGGGTAAAATTTTGAAAATTTTCCAAAGTGTGGAATTTCGACCTGGGACCGTCACCAAAACATTTTTCATCAAATTTCACTGCAACATCCTCCCTCCCCCCCCACCCGACAGCATTCTTCTAACTTTGGTTCTAGTGAACTCGGATTTTGTTCGTATCCGAGTTGCATTGGAAAGAGGAGAAAAAACTGCTCGACAACATTTTTTGTTGCGAGTCAATCGGACCAGCCGTTCAAAAGTTATTGCGGTTACAAGATTTTAGGTCGGAGCTCGCTCACCTGAAAAAATCCTAAGTGTCAGAGTGACTTTGTATGGGTAAAATTTTGAAAATTTTCCAAAGTGTGGAATTTCGACCTGGGACCGTCACCAAAACATTTTTCATCAAATTTCACTGACCCCCCCCCCGACAAGCCATCTTCATAACTTTGGTTCTTAGTGAACGGATTTTGTTCGTTCGAGTTGCATTGGAGAAGAGGATGAAAAAACTGCTGACAACATTTTTTGTTGCGAGTCAATCGGACCAGCCGTTCACAAGTTAGAGCGGTTACAAGATTTTAGGTCGGAGCTCGCTCACCTGAAAAAATCCTAAGTGTCAGAGTGGCTTTGTATGGGTAAAATTTTGAAAATTTTCCAAAGTGTGGAAATTCGACCTGGGTCCGCCACCAAAACATTTTTCATCAAATTTCACAGACCTCCCACCCCCTCTGGACAGCATGCTTCGATCTTCCTCGGTTCTAGTGGACGGATTTTGTCGTGCATAGAGCTCGTTTGAAAGCTAAGAGTGAGACAACATTCAGTGAAAGAAACGGCTTGTTCATATCTGTCTTCGTTTAGATGTGAGCGCGCCATTACAGATTTTGGGAGGACTGTCGAAAAACAGACAGAGTTAGAATTTTAGGACGATTTTTGGGCTGTAGCTTCAAAACGAAGCATCGGATGGGAAAACGGAGGCCAGATTCGGATTCAGCGTGAAATTCTGCATCGGTATGGTGAGTGTCAAGTCAATCGGAGAGAAAAATTTTCGCTGACGTGCCCCCCCCGGCACCTCGGATCTTCACCCAAACTTTTGGTTCTAGAAGAGATCGTAGAAAGTCGTGCCATAGCTCGTTTGAAAGCTAAGAGTGAGACAACTTCCGTGAAACAAACGGCTTGTTCCTATCTGTCTTCGTTTAGATGTGAGACGCATTTAAGATTTTGGGAGATTGGTGAAAAACGACAGAGTTAGAATTTCCCAAGAAACAGCTCCAGCGGGCGAATGAAGCGCTCGGATTGGTAAACGGAGGCCCAGATTTGGAATCAGCAGCTTATGATGTTATTGTCCAATGACGGATCATCATCAATGAGAATCAAGCATTTCTATATAATAGCGAGCCTCTCAACAGTGAGAATCATTCCATCGTTGAATCGCACCCCCGCCCGAGTGAGATAGAGGTTAGATATAAGTAGTTGAATTTAGAAGGTCGATTGAGTATATTGTGTAGTGGACGCACATTTCCTCTTCTCTTGTTCCCTATTCTAATTATCCAAAACTAAAATGGTTAAGTTCGCTACTATTCCTCCCACCCCTTGAACGTAAACTTAATACAATCTATTTCCATTTTCAGGCATCTACTCCATCTATGCTGCGCTAGTTAATAGGACAAAATGGCGGTTCTCTAACGTTACAAGGTTCGCTACGATCAGATCATCTACAACTGAGGCCAGTGGAAGAAACAACCAAGGGTACATCATCCTACACCGCTACAGCGTAAATTTAAACAAGGTCTTTGCGTTATGACGATCATGGCCGTGAGTACTCCAGACGGGAATGCTCCCTTCCAAGGATGTCAAGATAATTGCACAGATCAGTATGGGGGGGACCTACATACTGATCCCCATGAGTCCGTACCATTCGCCCACCAACTTGATATTATGGAGGGCTACGTGACATTAAAATATGTACATTCCTACTCCTCTTGCTCAGATCTGTGGAAGGCGAGAGATGACAAGGATACTCCCTATAGAAAAGAATTTGGTGGTGGTAACTCACATTTGCCTACCCGGTTATCACATTGGTGGCACTTACTATAGAAGGAGGGAGATCATTCAACACCCATCAAATGTGACGAGGTCGGAGAAGGTACTTGGGATATCCTTTTCAAAGTGAATGTGGCTGATATTCATGGTTCGAGGCATAAGGATAATAAAAATAGCCTCTCTTCTCTCCAAAGCCATATGGAATCCATCCTATATATTCCAAAACCAACCCAACGTGGGACGACATAATTGATCAAATCCTTAACAAGCAGTGGTACGAAGCGCAAGTCGGCGGAAAGAATGCTACATCAAAACGCCAAATCAAAGAAGTGAGAATTCTACTCCATTCCTACAACTCTACCCTATGACAATTCGCTTATGTGCTTTGAGTGTCGTAGACGTGGTCTTATTAGATACATTTTACTTCTTCGTTGCCATCATATCATTTGTGTATTTTGTCGTGAAAAGCATCGATGTAATTCTTCATTTAGTAATATGTTATAGAACGTTTCCTTAGATGTGTAAATTTCCGTTTTAGGCTTCTATCATCATTTTTATGTATTGTGAGGGTGGAACCTGTTACGTCGGAGCATCAGTGCTATCTGCTCTATGAAACAATTGGACATATCAGATTGTCAGTGTCTATCATTTCAACATGCCAACTGCAATTCCCCACTGTTGTTCAGAAGGGCGAGAAACAACACATTCATGGACTGAATCTGAAATATTTGCTAAGACTATGGCTTTTCTTGTGAGAGTGCTCTTCTTATTGACTTTAAACAATGGTTAGCTGCCTTTCAATGTTATACGCATCTTTTGTAAATAATCTGGTAAGGAGATGGAAAGTATTTCCTAATTTAATCAATGATGATATTTTGCTCCACCTTGGGATAGTAGAGGTGATCAATTATCATGAAGTCACGAAACGTTTTAAGGATTTGTCTGTTCCTATTTTGTCTGTTCGTTGTAGTAGCTACGTTCATAACCAATGCTTCTTTCCTCCTTACCTCAACACTGCCAAAGTCCTGTATGGTTATCATGGCTCGCTGGATGATAGTTACCAGCTGTATCTATTTTATCTCTTTCAAACCACTTGATTTATAATGCATGCTTGTTACCGTTATTCAATAAATGTTACTATGAGAAGAGTTGTTGTTTTCATGCAATGGATGGGTTAGATAAAGGGCGATCATGTCTTTCTCAAACGACTGCGGAACATTACGTTTTCATTGGCAAAGTTTAAAAGGAGCTGTTCAAGATTATGTGATAAATTTTCATAAAGATGAGACCGACATCGAAGCAGTGGTCGATGATGCTAGCACTCTATTTCTAGAGTTAATGAATACATTCTCTGATAGCATTGTCATGGCGCGATTAGTTGCGAAAATTAAGTTTAGTCATTTTGGAAAGGAAGAGGTGGAAAGTCGCTCTTTCCATTTTGCTTCTTATTCAATGGAAGTGGTAGAATCACCGAATAATCTTTTTAAAAGGACATCTGATAAAAATTGGGCTGAAACGTCTTAACCGCATTTTTAAACCCCATCATGGTAGCAGTCTAGTGATTTGAAGCGATTTCAGATATTCACTTTAACTTTCCATAAAGGAAAGGGAAACAATTGAAAATGCCTGTGGTACTTGATTGTAGCACAACTGGTCTTTTCGAGCTATGTCTGGCTCACACTCGAAGTATATTCTTCTGTACATGTGTCTGATTATATTAGAAAAGGCTAGCAAATTCATATTCTTCAAAAAGACTTGCTATAGACATCAGTTATCGGTGAGAAACTATGTGTTGGTGATGTATGTAAGCGAAAGCGATGGAAATGAAAAGCGCTCAATCTTCAAGAAGATGTAAGCACTGCTTTTTGTCAAACGCTGTTTCATACGTAATTGCATTCAACCTTTGCAAAATGCAACCACTGTTGACATTGCTCATTTCGTAGTTTGTCACTTATGTCGCAACTAGTTAAGAGTACTCATGCAAATGTGGTAAAGATTTGTTTTAGCAAAGATCTACACGGGGGAAAAAAAAACAATAAAACAAAAAAAAAAAAACAACCACGGCAAAAAAAAAAAAATAAAAAAATAAACAAAAATAAAAAAAAAAAAAAACAAGACAAAATAAAATATAAAAAATAAAAAAAATAAAAAATAAAGCAAAAAAAAAAGAAAAAAAAACAAAAAAGAAAAAAAAAAAAAGAAAAACAAATAGAGATAAAAAAAAACAACAACATGGCGAAACGTAAACGTCAAAAGTTTTTTCTTCAGATTACGCTCTCGCGAATGAAAGCAAATCAGCGATACAATTGCTATACGGACATGCAACGATAAAATTCATTCATTGAATTTTGAACATTATTTCTCATTTCAGAAGTTGCGGACGAAGAAATTGCACAAAAAACCTAAAGTTATTACGCGATACAGCTACGAAATTGCGTTATCTCCATCCTAATGTCAACCTTCAAGATAGAAAGAGTGAAAAACTCTAAAAAAGGCGCGGTTTTCCTGTCTGCAATTATCTTCAAATGATAGTCCTGCGTGGGCACTAATGGGAAATATCTTTGGGTCTAGGCGTAATAATGCAAATGTTGCTTAAAAGTAATAACATGGATCTTTCAGCCTTCGAATGGTGTTAGAAATTGTGGATTTTTTCGTGTGTGGATAATTTTTATAATTATTTTTATTTTAAATTTTCTTTTTTTTTTGTAAAGTTCTGATGTATAGCGTCCATTAAGCAGGTAAACTGTTCACACTGAATTTATTTGGATAAAAGAAGGGGTTGTTTAAGGAAATATAATGAAGTGATTTGGTTTTTTGGTATTTTCCAACCGCTCGTTGTTTCAGCGAATTGCAAAGTCGCAACTTTAATTCGACTGAAGAATTTAATACTAATAATACTAATAATAGAATGCTATATTAATATAAAAAGCGGTTATGACTAATACAAGAATAGTTTGGTAGACAAATCAACGTGTCAAGTTATAACGTGACGAAAATCGAACAAATGAATGTTATAAGGATGAGTTCGACGTAACGCGAACGATAGGGACGGGAATGTCTGAAATCATGCTTTAGCGAAGCAAAAAAATACTTGGGGACAAAGGATGACAGTCTTCTATGTATCAAGCTATTTTGCTGATTTTCCAGGCTTGTCAAGGGATATAAGAAGTGCTTTCTTTGGGTTAACTTGGCCAACCGGACAAGCCTTATTGTACAGTAATTCACAGTTTCTTGACCGTCCTTCCATTTAAATCGCAATATTAGGCCACAGATTAAATAATAAACAAACGATGGAAGAATGCTTGATGTCGTCATACCACATACATTGGATTTTATTTTAGACAAACGACATGGCCGAGCATTTTGCATACAGAGACCTCACAATTGTGAAATCGTTATTCGTGCACACATAACCATAAATAATACAGAAGTCACATGATTGGAAACCTAGATAAAAATGTATGGATAGGAGCATTACTAGATTTCGTGATTAAAAACATAACTTTAGATTTGCAACCATTGATAGAGCTTTTCTTGCCGTGACCAGTAGACAGCGATCAACAATAGGTGGAGTTTTACATTTTTTACACTAATCAGTGGATAAACTTCAGCTCCTAATGATGTTGTTGTATTGGTGATTTATTAAAGAAAGTAAGAATTCAAAAGATGTTACAGATATGTTTCACTCGTGCAGCACATCATAAATGGTGTGTTTTATCATCATATCACAAAAATTTGTTTCCTGAGGAAAAGAGCTCGTCACGCATCTGAATGACACATATTATGCTTATTTTATGAATCCGCGAGTAACAAGTCGCATATTTAGAAATTTTAGCGCTACAAGTTGCACCCAGAGGATCTCAAAGCCTTAATGAAATTTTTCATGAGCTACCTGAAACCCATTCGGATAATTATTCATTGACTTTCCGAAGAGTTGTCGGAAGAATTTAGATTTTCGAATGTGATATTTTGAAAAAAATGATGATTATCTTCCAACTTACTGATTCTTATTTCGCATGAGTGTTCATTTCTCAGGCTGAAAATGTACAATTGGATGCCATGCACGAAGTCAAGTAACCTCTTGCCACTATATGAATAGGAAGAACTAGATTACTCCGCCAAATGATCCATCAAAGATCACATCGTGCTTGTATTATTACAATCGGAACTGTTTGAGCAATTGAAAAACTTTGAAGAATAAGATGCGAGGGACTCTGTAATCGGGGGGGGGGGTGTGGGGGGGGGGGGGGGGGTGGGGGGGGGGGGGGGGGTGGGGGGGGGGGTGGGGTGGGGGGGGGGGGGGGGGGGGGGGGGGGGGGGGGGGGGGGGGGGGGGGGGGAGGGGGGGGGGGGGGGGGGGGGGGGGGGGGGGGGGGGGGGGGGGGTGGGGGAGGTGGGGGGGGGGGGGGGGGGGGGGGGGGGGGGGGGGGGGGGGGGGGGGGGGGGGGGGGGGGGGGTGGGGGGGGGGGGGGGGGGGGGGGGGTGGGGGGGGGGGGGGGGGGGGGGGGGGGGGGGGGGGGGGCGGGGGGGGGGGGGGTGGGGGGGGGGTGGGGGGGGGGGGGGGGGGGGGGGGGGGGGGGGGGGGGGGGGGTGGGGGGGGGGGGGGGGGGGGGGGTGGGGGGGGGGGGGGGGGGGGGGGGGGGGGGGGGGGGGGTGGGGGGGGGGGGGGGGGGGGGGGGTGTGGGAAGTAGATTGTTGGTGCAGGCGGGCGGGTGACATGTTGGGTGGTACCAGTCCCACACACAAAAACCCCCCCCCCCTACCATCTTGATCGGGCCCCCAGCACCCCATACCCATCACGCTTTCTTCCCACGAAACCCTCATCCCCACCCTAATTCAATTCATTCAACCCCCTAATCATCCAGCCAATCAACCTACCTTCTCCGCGACGCCGCCTGCTGCTGCCGGACCGGGCAAAGATACCACCGTGTTATGGTACTTAACAACTAAAACCAATTTCCCCCGTTCCACCATAGCCACCCAAGAGCAAACCCACAGTCGCCATCAAAGCCCGCCCATTCAACCCCCCTAGGCACGCAGTCACCCTCATCAACCTCCGATGAACAAGCCAACAAATTGGTAAACAGGGAATGGGTGCTGGGGGGAGACGTCACCATCACCAGCAACCCGTCCCTTCCCCGACCCCCACGACCCACAAGCACGCCACTCTGGCCGCCCCTCTCCTAATCACACCCCACTACGCACCCTACCACCCACGACCCCTTGCCCCCTACCCCCCTCACCCTTCACCACGCACTTCCCCCTCCCGGCATAACACCTCCACAACCAGCATCCCCCCTCATATAATCAGTTATGTCCCTATACCATTATCTGCCTCCCTCTTATCCATTCCTAATACCCTAAATTCCCCAAGTAATTCCTCTAGGTTCTTCCCGTCATACACGGCCCCATACCCCCCCCCCACATCCCATAGCCCCCTTCACGCCCCCCCTCACCCTCCCAGCATCCGTAAGTAGTACCAATTACTCCCCTTCCCTCCCCCCCCCCTTCATCTCCTTCCCCCCCTCTACCGACACCACTGCCATCCCTAAAATGCCGACCGCACACAACATGCATGACCCCCCACCTGCCATTCAAAGCCACACACTCCCCGCCCAACAACCCAAGCGAAGGTCAAACCCCCCACCCAATATCCTCCGTCATGAACCCAGGGTCCGGCACCCTCACCCCACGCCCAACCCCACTAGCCTCGCCCCCTTACGAGTCGCCCTCTTCCCTCCGTCCCAACACAAGAACCACGTGGGTCCCCCACTGTAAGAACCCGATGCCCCTCCGATAGAGATTTGAAGTACCGTTACCAAAATACACAAACCTCACACGGGAAATCCAAAAACATAACCCCCCCCTGACCAGATCAACAAAACCCCCCTGGGCGAAAAGCGTGGGCACTCACCAAAAAAAACAAACTACGTTCCAGTCGTCTCAAAAGCATTCCCAACAAATAATTACGTAGAAGGGGACGCATACCAAAAAGAATACATAAGTGGATCACGTAAAAGAGTTAGAAAAACAGCATGTGAGCCTCAAAAATAAGCGCGAGCTCATAGTCCCAAGTCTTAATAAACTTGATACCCTCTAAGCAACACCCCTCAGCCCTCTTAACTAATCCCTAAAAAACGCGTCTCCCCAACCACCCCCACTCGTGAAGTACTCTGCCCCCAAAACGTCCACCAAAACCCATGACCCCTGCCATCCGCACTAGCCCCCCCCAATGTGCCCCGCTGAAACACCCCGCAGCCCCACCCATCCACCACACACCCTTCTCTACATGACTCCTCGTTACACAATTGTCGACCTCCGACCCTAAGCCATACCCAGGCAGTCCGCGCCAGTCTCAACCCTATCGTCTCCCCACCAACCCCCTACCCCTGTCCCACTCATGTGAAAAGTGATGTGAAAATTGGCGATAAAGTTCGTATCTCCAAAAGTGAAAAGTGTTTTTTGCTAAAGGGTACCTTCCCGAATTGGACAGAGGAGGTATTTACAGTATCAAGGATTGATCAAAAAAGACTCTCCGACCACCTACAAGTTGAAAGATTACGATAATGAAGAAATTGAGGGTAGCTTTTACCGCGATGAGATTGAGGTAGTCACTGAAAGTGAAACATATTTGGTAGAGAAAATCATTCGATGTAAAAAACGGCAAGGTGAAGAATGGTGTCTTGTTAAATGGACTGGTTATCCTTCAAGTATGAACTCTTGGATGCGTCGTGCTGACATCTTTCATCTAAGTGATCGACAGTGATTCATGCAAAGTTGTAACTAACAATGTCTAGGGTTTGAGCTATGAATCCAACTGCCTCATTTTATTCACGACCCTCCTATGTAAGTGGTGGAGGACAAATTTACATCGGCGCTCGCCGCCAACGTGGAGGTAGCATACTTGGTGCACTGAAATCTGTTGTAGCACCTCTCATATCCAATGTCGGTAGATCTTTAAAACGAAATGTTTTAAGTAATGCCGTTGGCTTTGCTGGTGATGTTGCTAGTGATCTTTCCAGAGGTAGAAGTTTTAAGAGCAGTTTGTTGAATCGTGGGAAGGAACGCGGTTTAAAAACATTGAAGCAGACCATTGCTGGTGTTACTCAAGGAAAGAAATCACCTAAACGAATGAATAAAAGGAAGGAGGAAACATCGCGGAGCTGGTAAGGTGCGATCTTCAGTCAAAAGGCATTCACGCAAACGTCGTAGAGGCTCTAATCATTCATCAGGCGCTAAACGACGACGCTGCTATAACTTCTAATCATGGAGTGTAAAACTTCCGGTTTTTGTTTTGTTCGATCAACAAGCCATACAGACAGATATTCTTAGTTCAAGTATTGTAGATTATCATCCTCGAACAGCTGAGAATGCTGGCCCCATTGAATTTGTTATTCCTGGTGGTAGTGATGACTACATAGATTTGAGTTATGCGATGCTTGATTTGAGGTTTAGAATTCAGCAAGCAGATGGAACTGCTATTGACGATACACATAAAGTTGGACTGAACAATTTACCATTGACTACATTACTTCGCGATGTTTCTCTAACGATTGGAGAGCAGCAGGTGGAAGGTGGTCAAAGCGATTATCCCTATAAATCATATTTCAATCATGTATCACAGTTTCATCCAGCAGCACAAAAAAGTCATATGGAAGCCATGGGATGGTACAGAGATGAAGCAGGAAAATTTGATGTTGAAACAAACAGTGGCTTTGTAAAGCGATCTGCTATGATTAAAGATAGTAGAGTATGTCAGCTATATGGTCCGCTGAATTTAGACTTCTTTAGACAGTCAAAGTTTTTACTCTGTAATACCAGCATGCGACTCAAGCTGACATTGAATAAGCCTGAATTTGCGCTGAATGCATTTGCTAAAGTTGACAATTTTAGAATTCATGTGGAAGATATTGCACTTTACATTCGTCGAGTAGTACCGAATCCAAGTGTCATTAGAGGGCATGCTGAAGGCCTTAACCGCCAAAATGCCATTTACCCCGTTCAGCATACAAAGCTTCTCACCTTTACAATTCCGAAAGATCAAAAGAGTTTCATGAAAGATGGCCTCTTTCCATCGGAAGCACCGAAGCTCCTCATGGTGGCAATGTTTGAAAATGATGCATTTAATGGTAATATAAAGAAGAATCCTTTCAATTTTAAACACAATCAGTTAAGTGAAATTGCTTTACGTGTAAATGGTGTGAGTCATCCTGGTCCACCCTACAAACCAGATTTTGCTTCGGATCAATTTATGCGCAGTTATGTTGATTTTATGGATGTCTTTGGCTTTTACAATACGGATAGACACCAACGGACTGACTATGAAAGAGTTTAAGAGTGGATATACTATTTATGCATTTGATTTGACTGCTGACAGCGATATTAGTGCACCCTATCGTCAAGCGAACGTGCCTCATAATATTCGTTTGGATTTGACGTTCAAAAGAACACTAGCTGAGACGATCAATGTATTAATTTATGCAGTCTTCGATTCAAATATTGAAATTACAAAGTATCGTGACGTGATTCTTCAGTATAATCGTTAATGAGTTGGTTACTGCTGACGATATTAAGACTAAAGTGCAGCGTAATGCAGACGAAGCGACGTTGAAAGCTTTCGATAATGTCTATTCACTCGATACCTTACCACCTGCAGTAAATCACTATCCCATCTTTATTGTGCTAAACACTCATTCGCAGAATTTAGGCGGTGAGCATTGGAAAGCGATCTTTATTGGAGAAGACCGACGTGGTGAACTATTTGACTCTCTTGCTCAACCTCCAAATATACCAACACAGCAGTGGTTGAGAAAACATACGCGTCAATATCAGCGAAATGAACGCATACTACAACATCCACTTTCATCAACGTGTGGTGCTTTTGTACTGTACTTCATCTTAAAACGTTTACATGTATCTCGATTTGCATCTGTTATTCAAAACTTTTCATGTAATCCATCCTCTAATGAAAAAATTATTTGTAAGTTCTATCATGATTTGAAATAAAAACATCATGTTGGAAAAATTGTTTTTTTTTTTATTTTACAATCCGCTGGGTACGTACATACTCAATGAGATAGTCTAGGATCACATTTGCTTGTACATGAGATTTTAGTCCAGTAATGATCACTTTACTATTATGAAAGATTGCCACATGCACAGGTAACCAACAACTAATGAAGCTGCAGGAAAAAGTTCGGGTTCATAACACAAACTGTAACTGCTGGTACGAATCTTCAAAAATGATAGACTGTCACTCAATTGAGTAGAGATCACCATATTGTCCACAGTCAGATTCGACATCACACACCTCTCCCTCTTCCATATCCGACGTAGTAGTCTTTGTAGCTCTAAGCGCATTGACTGCGCCGATGAATGAGAAAGGGCGCCGAGAATCTGTACAGTCCCATTTGGGAAGAGTTGAAGATTCCGTGAATTGTTCATCTTCACCACTAACATTTGAGGACGGCCCGGGTAATACTTGCTGTTTGGAAGCTGTTGGTGTAATGTTGTGAGATCGATTTTGGTGTAGAGTCTGAAGCGACGGAGAATGTTGACGATGGTGTAGCGATGGCGCTTCATGATGAAAGAATGAGTAAATTGAGCGATGTACCTTCCTTTTATACTTTTCCCAACTACCTTGATGAAATGTGAAGTTAGTATGAAGTTGGGAATGATAGAGTTGAATTCGCCGATTGTTGACGCGCAGCCAGATGCGATTTCCAATACGTGAATGTCTTTTCATATAGAAGTATTTCAAATCCTTCATGATATGATGTAGAGATTGAAAATGACGATAAGATAAAGCAAACTCTTCTCACATTTCCAGTTGAATCTTTGAAATAGATGTTTCGATCATGATCTGTTTCAATACGTTGTAGGGAATCTAATTTCCAACTCATGGTGCGTGTAGTCATGTCTGATTAAGATTTGCATG
The DNA here is from genome assembly GCA_907163375.1 of Prostheceraeus crozeri. Taxonomy (NCBI): domain Eukaryota; kingdom Metazoa; phylum Platyhelminthes; order Polycladida; family Euryleptidae; genus Prostheceraeus; species Prostheceraeus crozeri. The sequence goes on along the minus strand of CAJQUW010015892.1, from coordinate 51,183 downwards.
GTAGGGTGATGAACTCACGACGAATAAATGTCATGATGGAGCGATGTATGTATCTTCTATACTTCTCCCAATTGTATTTGCGAAATGAGAAACAGTTTGCGGAATGAGAATGGCAGATTTGAATTTCATTTCTGTAATGTTGAAGCCAAACTTGATCACCCAAGGAGATGAATCTTAATGTTTCAAAATATTCCAAATCCCTCATGATATCATTGAGGTTGACAAATTGTCGCCATGTTAATGTAATACCTCTTGATGTATGACCATGAGAATTTTTGAAATGTACGTTTCCATCACGATCAACTCTGATATATTGTAGAGAGTCCAAAATCCAAGTCTTCATGATGTTATGCAAAGTCGCAGATCAGCAATATAAAAATGTCGTTTTATCATATTTTGCTTAGCAATGCGGCCGCAAAGAGATTTGCTAGTAATCGAGCCGCACTCTTTTCTACTCCCATTGATCATACACAACAGCTAAATGGAAATTGGGAAGTGGGTGTCACTCAACTTGTTTATAGCAACTGTGTCTATACTTTTGATCATGAGGTGATGACTATTAATATGAGACGTACAGCTGCTTACCAATGTGAAAAGGGCTGCCGAGTATACATTCCACAGTGGCCAAAGAAAGATCTCTTATCATGTAAAAAGTTTATATATGATTTCTTGAATAAAGCGTGTAAACATATTGTCCAATTTACTCCGCACAATGATGATCAATGATGTACATCATGTAGTTGAGAAAGATTGGATTGTTGGTTTAAGTCCAAGTTTAAGAAATGATTTAGGCTACCTCGCTAGCGCCTTGACAAGCTATGATAATTTTAACGTTAATTACCACATAAGTGGTCATAAACAGTTAATATATCGAGAGGAAGCTTATTATGTAGATCTTATTCCAAAAATGAGAAGACGTTGGTGAAGAAGATTGTGATTAAGCCAAGAAAGACAAACATGACTCCTGAAACATTATTGAAGAAATTTAATTATCTCCTTCGAGTTGATGGCAAACAAGTGGCAACATTGACTTATATCAAATCATCTAATCATATTGCAATAAGTAAATTAAATGATGATGATCTAGTATTAGTTTGTTCAAAAGATTTTCATCAGTTCTTACATCGTTCTGCAGCTGTTCATGGAAAATCTGATATGCAACATTTACCATGTGAAAGGTCAAATCAATTTGATACAGAATGGAGCGTATCTTTATACAGAAAGTGTGTAGAGCCTTTAGGTGGTATCTTACATGAAACAAGAGTGTTGATGCCTCGCATCATTACTTCAGTTAAATTGGTTGTAGATTATTTAAATGAAGTGATTAATGAGCAACATATTTTATTTTCTGAAAAGAAGGTACTTTGTCTCTCACTATAAGTGGAAAAGGTATTGAACTAATTATGGATAAAACTCTAATGGACATTTTGGGTTTTGACCAAAATATCTTTAAAAGTGGTACTGTAACCAAAGCTAGCGCAGACATGTCGCTATCGCGTCGTATTAACTATTTTCAGATATATTCCAATATTGGTGAAGATGTACGTGTGGGAGATGTTGAAGCTCCATTGCTAGCAATGATACCATACCAGCCAAAAAGCTGCAGTATTTTATCTGAGCATACTTTCAAGAAAGTGCATTATACAAAGCTGAAATCAAACTACATCCCACAAATTGATATTGACATTTATGACGATGCTGGTGCGTTGATTCCTTTTCATAAAGATGCTGTGACAAGTATCACACTCCATTTCCGAATGAAGAGTTAATGCAAAAGTATGCTAATATATTTTTCCAATGTGAATAATATGGAAAGTGAAAATAAGGACTCGTTTCTAATCTATAATCTACTTACCCAGTAATGCTTCTATGAATAAATTTCCCAAAAATAAACCATCAGACTATCGAGTAGAATTAAATCGCCCACTGCATTTAGAAGGTGAATGGGAGGTTGGCGTTTCTAGTATTTGCTATGATAGCAATATTCAGAATGTGAATGATTTGGAAGAAATGATATTGACTCCTCGCACCCATGATGGAAGAACGATGAATAATGCATTCCAGTTCCCATACAATTTAACATCAGATGGAAAGTGGAACTATGAATGGATTCAGATAAAATCAGATTCTTATGAACCATTTGGGAATGAGAAAATTATTAAGGCATTCAACAGTGGTAATACTTCCATCATGAAGAATAAAAATCAGAAAGCTTATGAGTTTACTATCTATCATTGGAGTGGGAGACAGTTCCTCCGCTTTCATTCTTTTACTAAAGGTCTTACGCTGAGGTTGGATAATGAATTCTATCCACATCTTGGTTTTGGTCATGGACTACATCTAACATCAATTGCTACTGCAAATGTTAAAAAAGTTTATTCAAATCGAATCAACAAATTTCATTATAGATTTAAAATATTTGATGAAGATGTTGTAGAATGCGAAGAACGCATCATTTTGAAAAAGCTTGGTGTTCAACCTTTATCACTTATTGAGTTAGTAAAACGATGGAATGAGACTGTGGGTAAGAAAATTATGGCGAACAAAAATAAGTTGGTTATTCAGAAATATAATGACAAACTTACAGTTTATTTCTCTCCAACCTTGCGTCATTTTGTAAGACATTATACACCTATTATTGGAAGCGGTGTGGTGTATGCTTCTCATGAATATCACACTAAAGCTGATTCAGTTAATGATGAATGGTGGGTGGACATCTATGGCGATCGCATCAAGAAAATTTACCAGTCTTATGAAGAATCTAAAGTTGCTATCAATATAATGCCGCGTCTATATCATACAGTTGAAAGCTTCATTCATGTAGTAAATCCTTATATACAACAGAAGTTGAAGCATGTGATGAAAAGTAAATATGATGTAAAGACACACCACATTTCGTTTTCAATTGAAAATCAACGCGTTGTTCTGAGACTGGTGATGACATTCAATGTCAATTGAGTAAAAATTTGAAAAAACTCTTTGGTTTTTCAATGCTACAAACTGTGTTTGCTGCTGCGCATACGATTGGTATAGAAACACCAATGACACTTGATAAACATGAACAGCACCTTTACATTCAAAGTGATTTGATTCTACCTATTTCTGTTGGTGAGAAAAAAGAATACTTTTACGTGATTTCATTCATGATAAAGACGCTTCATATGGAATAGTCGAGAAGATGTTTGAATCTATTTTCTATCATCCCGTCGTCAAACAAACTATACCCTCTATTGCTATCAAAATTACCAATGGTTTGCAAGAGTGCATCCATGTGAAAGATACTAAATCCCTCGTAACTTTAGTGTTTCGGAAAAACAAAGTGAAGTCATTGTGATATGTTTATTGAAATAAAAATATGTGTATGAAAAAGTCTTTTCACAGATATAGGGGAATGGGCTGACTGTAGGCATATATTCACAAGGAAGAAACGATCTCATGCGATACATAAAACAACCATGTATATCTACAAAAAGCAACATCAAAATACTGAGTTAAAGTTGATTATGTCAATACATCTCCTGAATGTGGTAGCGTGAGTTTTATTCTTTTGGTGGAGGTATGTTTGTGTCAGGATGTCCATGTGGAAGAGATGTGTTATGTCCTATCCAACACCTCTTATCCTCCCATGCTGAAAGTGCTCGTTTCTTGAACGTGTACGTTTTCACAGTATGAACTTGAGATTTTAAGATTGTCATATTGACAAACGTTATATTTTTATTTTTATAGGCCTTCTTATAGGACCGATGTTTCATTTTATGAACAATTGATTTTGATATACCTTTAGCACGCTTAATACTATCTGCACATTCTTTTAATTTCATGAATACATTTTAGGACGGAGGAGAATCATTTCATCTATTTCCTTTCCTGCTGTTTCATCCTTAAAACAACCAAGTTTGGCTTTATTCTGTATGGAATAGAGTGGATGAGTGGGATTGTAGTTAGATGTGTCGAAAATATTTTTCTAATGACTTGCCTACTTCATTAAAATTTAAATCTTTTTGAGTGGTAATTCCTAAAAAGAAACTATCTGTATCACCACCCAGCAAGCGAACCTCTTTTACGAGAGGGCATGGTTTTAATATTTTGTAGAAGAGTTGATACATTTCAAGCTTGGAATAATCTAAAACGGCTTGCCCAATATAGATGGGTTTGCACAACTCAACTTCTGATTTAATCATTTTAACACCTACAAGATCCTCATCGATGATGTCTCTATCAATGAAAAGAGGTGATGAGGTCAATTTGTGATATTTTTGTTCATCAACGACTAGTTTGTAATTCATACGTTTTCTAACATCCTCCATGGTCTTTTCGAATATACTGTTATTCTTATATCTATAAAAATCCTTTCAAAATTATTTTGGGCGAGTGCACGTTTTTGACTGTTACTATCTATGTAGGGTTTGAGGAAGGCTTTCTGTCTAAATTTGATAATGCGGTGAACTGACTTTAGAAGCATGCCCATTTCTAAATAGAATTTTAATATGCAGAAGTGTACGAGATAATTTTTCTTATCATATTGGGTGAGTAAAAGTTCGCGGCATGGTTTATACCTTGGCTGTCCACACTCTATTAAGTTATTATGAAATTGTAACATGGATGGTGAAAACATATCTTCAGTCACTTCACCAGATTCAGGTGCGAGTGGGAAATCAGCAGTTTTATTTTTAATGCTATTTGGATAAATCAAATCCACTTCAAAATAATATCCCCAATCACCTTCATCTGGAATATTCAGTATGTTTGAAGGGTTTGGAGTAATACTCAAGCTCATCTTGATTTAACCAACTAAACTCGGAATGAGGTAGTGGTTTAGACAGTGAACTGCCATATAAATTATTTTGGTCATAGTACTTTAGGTGGATATGATCATCACCTACTGTTTCAGATTTTATATGATGTTTATTTACAAATGTGAGACCACCGCGTATTCCGCGCTCAAATATATTATACATCTCCGGGTCTTGTAAGAGATGAATGGTCTCACCAGTCATTTTAAAGGCTGATTTAAAGGACATGGCTGGTAGACTGACAAAGTGGATAGATCTAATTTGTCTTCTTCTAATGCCACTCGTCGAAATTCCTGAAAGACATCAGCCAGCAAAATGACATCTAATTCTAAGTAAGCGATCATATAATCGCCAAACGTTTTACAATCAAATTTTAACCATGCCTCTTGAGCATGTTCATAGTCCTCTACTGGACAATCTTCACCCGTCAAATCGTTTTTGAATTTGTCAATGGAAGGAAGGGTTGTTTCATTTAGTTTAGACATTGAGCTAAAATACGCATAAGGAAAGACTCCTTTGCGAGTGATTATTTCATCCGTTAAGTTTGGATAGTGTTTCTTCAAAGTTTGACTATGGGGAAGAAACTTGAGATTTCGAACGAGAGAAGCTAGTGACGCTGACATGAATTGAAATGAATCTAAAAATTTTATTTCGAAGAAGACTGTCTTATTTTCTTTAGTTTTATCTACTGGTACTTTTGCTGTCATTGCCATGAATTTTTCTCTCGTTTGTGCTATTACATTAAACTGCCACGATTTCATCTGGCTCAACCCTCCTTTTATGAGCATATGACTGTCATAGCCCTTAAAGTTATGAAAAATGACGGGTAGTACACGTCTCAACCTAAGTGAAAAGTTACATTTGGAGCAGAGTGCGTTTCTAAATTTACCAGTGATGTGATCATGATCACGCACTTTCTTAATTTTATCGTCATCAAACGTTTTATGACATTTAGGACAGGATGTGCAACTTTCAAATTTTTGTTTGTCTTCATCTGACATATGTAGTGACTTACGCTGCAATTGGGAATCATATGATTGTTGAAATTTAGCAGCTTTATCGAGAAATTCTAGAAATTTTGAAATGCAATCTTCACCTTGCCAAGTATGCATTTTGTTTTGTCTATTCCTGGCATGCCATACTTCATAGCAGGATATGGCTGCTGGCTTGTGGATGATATCATCAATGTAGCATTCTATGTCTGCGTAAATGACACGCAGGGGACTTAATTCGTCACCATTATCCCTATGTGAAAATATTTTATCTTTGGGCATGCGTTCCATTTGTAATTTACCTCGCTTGCACCATTCATAGTGAGTTTCAAATTTATCTTTACTCCAAAAGGAGCGGATGCAGCGGTCGCATACAAAATGTTCACCTCTTTAAGAGTGCCCCAAGTGAGTGTACAAGCGAGAGATTTTGGGAATACCACAGTAGTGCCATTCCTCGCTATCATCTTGTTTTACTAATAAGAGGTTGACTACACGTTCATAACAAGTTGAACGTGAATTATAGCGGGCACCCCTTCAACCCCTTCTCCCACACGTGAACGACAATTTTAATCTTATTATGTTTTTCGAACGTTTCTACATCTTTGATTTTCATGTTGTTACTATCACAACCTTCAAAGTCTAGTTCATCCTCCCACTGTCTATAGCTATAGGTATGATTTCGATTCGCGTTGATATCATTATAGTGAAGGATGGATAGGACTGCATATTTGAAACACTGTGATTTACAATCGACATTGATGACAGCTTTCTTATTATACAACGTTTTTGGTAGTTTAAATGTACCTCGAGCTGCATGACTTTCTAATAGTGAAATTTTGAATATGGCTGAGTCCACACCAAAAATGAGAGCGCTGTCGCGTTGATTGAATTTATCTACATTTGATTTTAAACATTGAATGTGAAAATTTAGCCAAGACTCGCAGTCTACAACTTCGGTTGCGGAAGAGGAAGGAACATGAAACTGTATTCTCTCCGTCACTTGACCCGTTTGAAAATCTATCTTAATATATTTTAGTTTAAGGTAGATGAGCGCCTTCATTCTAAAATTGTCTAAATTGTTGAAGAGCGCTTCGATAATGTTTGAATTTTGAAGGAGCCACTCAGGAAAATCTACTATTTGAGTATTGGACTCCATGCAGTAGTCGCGTACTAAATTATTATGTGAAACATTAATGAGGGAGATGGTAGAGGTACCGTTGGTGTAGTGATCATTTGCATGCGTGTGTTGAAGTCTGTGCGAAGATCGCTGAAAGTGACTATCAAAAGAAAGAGGGCACAAATCGCAAGGAAAGGAGATGTCATCGTCAGAATCAACTTCACCTCCGGAGATTGACGCCGCTTTCCGTTGACACACACGTTGTTTGATGTGTCGAAGGAGACTGTGCTTCCTTGTAAACATATGTCCGCAGTCGGCACATTCCCACTCGTTGCCTTGTCGCGAGAGTCCTGAGCTGGAACTCACATCACCTGAAAGAGAAATCATTCTTTCATCTCTGTTCAAGTCTCAGTGTATTGTTACAACCTACCTTGACTCAACAACTCTAAACTTTCCTCGAGAAGGGAGGGTGTTGGTGATGAAGTTGATGCCATTAGCCACACGTTTGAGGGAGATGAGTGAAGAAATTTTCAACTTACCATTTCAACGAAATTATGTTTAAGCTTGATACTTCAACAAGATAGAGACTTCACTCAAATAATACGTCTCAAATTTGGAATTCACTTGTACGCCTCCAATAATAATAGAATTCGCTAGACAACAGTTCAGTTATGCGTCTCAAAGACAGAGTGAAATGACACGAATGTCACTTTACATATATACTTTCATATTCATCATTCATTGGCTGTTCATTCTGATTGGTTACTTGTTGATACTTAAGAATTAGAAAACATTTCAAAGTTATTATTCACAGTCAACATGACAAGCCCTCCGACAACACCAAACACAAAATTCTCTTCTCCATCCTCAACACCAAACGCTCCAACGAAGGTAGAGAAGGTGTTATTACCAGCGGACAACGAAGAGAGTGTATGTGAGAAGGAGTGTCCCGACTTAACAGGCGTGAGGTGGAAGTATCTCCAGTACGATACTGACGATGTGATGGAGATCACCAGCACGAAATTCCTCCACCAATTATGGGAGTGGTACACCCCTAACTCCCAGCCACGAACTATGGAGGAGTGGGAGTATATTGATAAAGTGAGGCTCGCAGTGGAAGAACGATTAAAGCAACTGAACTGTTTTTGCTATCTATGTGAAGCCAGACTCTGGGACGATATTGACGATGAAGACCTTTTGAAATACATGCCATAATAAATTTTTATTTCATATTATCTTTGCTTTCATACTGACGTACTTGAATGGGGCTTCAGTGGATGATTTAACCATGTATACATTTTCATTTGGAAATAGTAGCACGCTTAGTCTAACTTGTAAATCTTAAAACATTTCATATGGACGATGATGATAGATGAAATAGTGTCAAATAAAATTAAGATAGCTTACACTTCTGATACAGGGATAGCAATCGACTGCGATCCATGTGTAAAGAGCTTGTTAGACTACGGATAGGCTTAAGTGGATGATTTAACCATGTATACTTTTTCATTTGGAAATAGTAGCACGCTTAGTCTAACTTGTAAATCTTAAAACATTTCATATGGACGATGATGATAGATGAAATAGTGTCAAATAATATTAAGATAGCTTACACTTCTGATACAGGGATAGCAATCGACTGCGATCCATGTGTAAAGAGCTTGTTAGACTACGGAAGAGAGAAGTGTGTTATGTTGCGTGTGGCGCGTGAGTGTCCTCCCATTTCATTCCATTCATCAATTCGTCTCATTGATAGAGACAGGTAGAACTCATGGTTCTCATAACGTATGCAATGGAAAGTTTTAGGCAACCTTCGACAGTTGGCTAAATGTCGCCCTGACGCGAATGCATACTACGTTGAGACAGAGGCAATCACTTGCAAACATGACGCAGAGAGGTTTAACAAGATTGACCATTGCCGAATGTCCCTTGCGGTATACATAGCTACGGGTTTCACCGCCGCCCTTTACAGGAACGCCCGTCGAAAGGAAGTATTACACCGAACTTCATTTGCAACGTTCAAGTTGACTGATAGCAGATTCAACTTAATGATAGTATTCGCCAGTCCGAAGACTGCCCAGGGCAAACCGCGAGGAGGTTCTATCATGTCTTGCCCCATGGTGGCCCTTAAGAGAGCCGATGGTTCGTCCCCTTCTTCTCATCCTCCTCATCCCACTCGTCGAGGATGACGAACTCGGGAATGGCGTTGTCTTCATCGGTGAAGACGGGAATGTTGTTGGCAGATGTCGCTTCCATCGTGACTTCAAATTGAATGAGAAGCGCTACAATCTTCTGGCTTATATAGGGTTTTCAACAATGAATTGCTCAACAGCGAATCAGAATGCTTCAGGGATAGCAATCGACTGCATAATGTTCAAGTTGACTGATAGCAGATTCAACTTAATGATAGTATTCGCCAGTCCGAAGACTGCCCAGGGCAAACCGCGAGGAGGTTCTATCATGTCTTGCCCCATGGTGGCCCTTAAGAGAGCCGATGGTTCATTCTCGGGAGTAACGTCATCTTACACCCTACCAATTCTGCTGAGAGAGTCTTTGACTCTCTCTTTGGTAGCACTGTCGACTTCCACACTGACTGGTACATGGCTAAAAAGTGGAATGTAGCGCCATTCCGTTGGATTGACAGCAGTTGCTGTCATCGGATTGCCAATCCGAGCAAGATTATTAAAAACTCTGTCTTGCTCCTCTAGCCTGACAAACTCCTCAAATAAATTTCGCGGCCTTAACTGAGGTCCGCGAGGAGAGCTGACTTGACTGTTCGGCGTCTGCATGATTGAAATGAAATGAAATGAGAGGCAGTGGTTTATATACCCCTCTAACGCGACGCAACGTTCAAGTTGACTGATAGCAGATTCAACTTAATGATAGTATTCGCCAGTCCGAAGACTGCCCAGGGCAAACCGCGTGGAGGTTCTATCATGTCTTGACCCTAGGTGGCCCTTAAGAGAGCCGATGGTTCGTTCTCGGGAGTGAATTGATGGGGTGGTGAAGGCGGGCAAAGATCTGCAATGAAAATGATATGTATTAGAATAGGATATACTATCTTATTTACTTTTTTCACTTACCAAGTTAGCCATCCTTTGGCAGTCTCGCGCGCTTCCGAATCGAAAATTTATGCAAGTGACCGCGCATTCGTAGGCTGGCATGCAGACATTTCTTGATCGGATGGCCGTTATAGCATAGGATGCATTCGTCTAAATTCTGGTTTACGAGTACTTCGCCGGCCAAATGATTATCCCGAATAGGGATGTGAAACTCAAACAAACGATCCTCATTCACACGTTCCCACTCATCCCTCATGCGCTCCAACTTCTCATACGCCTGCCTCTCATCACCCCGCCGAGCCACAGTCCTCTCCAACTCAACATTCCTCGCTCTCAACACACTCATCTCCTTCATCATCTCCTCAAACTTCGCTTCTGCATCTCTCATTCTTCTCTCCGCAGCACTCGCCCTCTTCTCACACTCATCATTCTTCTCTTCCAACTCTCGCGTCTTTTTCTTCAAATCAGTCACACTACGCCTCATTCTAATATTTTCATCCGCTACCTCCTTCGACTTCAGTTCCTTCTTTTTCAACTCATCCAACTCCTTCACAACTTCATCCTTCACTTTCGTCAAACTCTCATACTTATTCACCAACAAATCATGCGCCATCTGCTGCGAAACATGCCTCTTCTCTTCATCCTTCAACCACCTCGCCGACTGCACACGAATCCCACCACTTTTCACTTTTGGGGAAGATGAGCTCTTCGGGGGTCGGTGATGACGATGTTTGACACCTCCGACGACGAAGAGCTCAACTTCCTCACACGCTCCCTATCTAAATCCACATCATCCTCATCATCACTCTCAAGCACTCTCTTTCGCTCAATCTCACGCTCCAACGACGCAACCGCTCTCGCCAACTCATCATTCTCAACAACATTCTCAGCCTTACCCTCTCGCTCGATCGCCAACATTCGCTCCCTCTCTTCCACAATCAACTGCGTAAATCTCAAATCAGTCACTAAACCACCACTACAGTCAGCATGCACTCTGTAAAAACGCGCCTCATCCTCATCACCCTTCAGCACTCTCCACTTCACACATGCAACCCTATTCAAGATAATCATTTGGCCAGTGCCCGCCTTCTTCACATGCGCCTTGGCGTCCGCACTGCGATTAACTCGCCCACATGAGCACATTTTGATGTGATATTTTCTATTCTTGTCATTAGCCATGCCTGATTGTATCGTTAACTGTAAGATAATGAAATTTGTATAAGTTTGGAATCATGTAGTACAGTCATATTCCTAAAGAGTGTAGTGAGTGGCACTCGATCCCGTCGACAGCCCGAAGGCCTTGTACTGATCACTAGGGAAGTGAGAGATCTTCCCCGATACCCGCTCTTTACAGCTGAAGACATCATTGTCACTGCCCCGAAGTGGTAACAGGAACGCCGAGTCAAAGGTAGTGATCAGTAGCTGGGATCTAACCCCTCAAAGCTGCCTTAGACTTAGTTAAATTTCAAATCTGATAGCAGATTTGAACTCAGGATACTTGAAAACCTTAGTCTATATGTTAAAACTTTGAAAAAAGTGAAAATTAAGAATTTTTGAAAAATTCCGCATTTTACTACTCATACTACTTTTAAAAAATTTTATCAGTAGTAAAGGTACTATCAAACTCTATCATACAAACTTTGAAGTAAGAAGATAGCTTGCCTACTTCAAAAGATAGAGTCCTTTGAAACACCCGATATCGGGAGCTCAGAGCGACGACCGTCGCTTACCTCGTCTTTCGATGAAGTGATCAGACTTACGTTGTCGGGGGTTTATATATGCTCGGAAGAAAACTTAAAATGGCTCTATCTCCGAAAGTATTCATCGTAGCGACATGCGGTTTGTTGCAAACGATTCGTCTCATCATTCTCTATCATATGACACCTGAACCATTCTCATATGACCACGGGAAGTTGGTCCGTCAGCACATGTCCATGTAACATGCCACAAGTGAAAAAATTCCTAAGTGTGAGAGCTCCAGTGTGGTGAAAATTTTGAAAAATTTAAAACTTCCGAATTTCGACCTGGGACCTTTACCAAAACATTTTTCATCAAATTTCACTGCCCTCCCCCCACTTTGGAATTTTTTCAAAATGTGTGGAAGTGGAAATTCCACACTTTGGAAAATTTTCAAAATTTTACCCATACAAAGCCACTCTGACACTTTGGAGTTTTTCAGGTGAGCGAGCTCCGACCTAAAATCTTGTAACCGCTCTAACTTTTGAACGAAGACAGATATGAACAAGCCGTTTCTTTCACTGAATTTGTCTCACTCTTAGCTTTCAAACGAGCTATGGCACGACAAAATCCGTCCACTAGAAGCCAAGATCGAAGCTAGCTGTCCAGAGGGGAGGGAGGTCAGTGAAATTTGATGAAAAATGTTTTGGTGACGGTCCCAGGTCGAAATTCCACACTTTGGAAAATTTTCAAAATTTTACCCATACAAAGTCACTCTGACACTTAGGATTTTTTCAGGTGAGCGAGCTCCGACCGAAAATCTTGTAACCGCTCTAACTTTTGAACGGCTGGTCCGATTGACTCGCAACAAAAAATGTTGTCAAGCAGTTTTTCATCCTCTTTCCAATGCAACTCGAACGAACAAAATCCGTTCACTAGAACCAAAGTTAGAAGATTGCTGTCGGGGGGGGGTCAGTGAAATTTGATGAAAAATGTTTTGGTGACGGTCCCAGGTCGAAATTCCACACTTTGGAAAATTTTCAAAATTTTACCCATACAAAGTCACTCTGACACTTAGCATTTTTTCAGGTGAGCGAGCTCCGACCTAAAATCTTGTAACCGCTCTAACTTTTGAACGGCTGGTCCGATTGACTCGCAACAAAAAATGTTGTCGAGCAGTTTTTCATCCTCTTTCCAATGCAACTCGAACGAACAAAATCCGTTCACTAGAACCAAAGTTAGAAGATTGCTGTCGGGGGGGGGGAGGTCAGTGAAATTTGATGAAAAATGTTTTGGTGACGGTCCCAGGTCGAAATTCCACACTTTGGAAAATTTTCAAAATTTTACCCATACAAAGTCACTCTGACACTTAGCATTTTTTCAGGTGAGCTACGACAGTCCACCCTCCCAACCTGGCCGGCACACCACGCCAACCTAGACACCACATCACCGCGCGCTACACGACGGTCGGCCAGAGGGGGGGGACGTCAGACCCGAAGCACCACGGCGGCCGACCACGACACTCTGCCGGTCCAGAGGGGGGGGACGTCAGACCCGAAGCACCACGGCGGCCGACCACGACACTCTGCCGGTCCAGAGGGGGGGGGACGTCAGCGATGGCGGCCATCTTGCGCTATCCAGAAGTGGAGTTTTACTTACTACTAGTAAAGAAAAATATTTATTTGAACAAAAACCATTATGTTGGGGAATGTACATTCACTCAAATTATCCTGAATTATTTAAATCAGAATATTTTCAATACTATGGTGAAGATAGTTCAGAAATGTTTACAAAGAAAGTAGAAGAATTACAATGTCGTTTTTCACAATTGCTTGAAACAAATATACCAATGCTTCCATTAACGTGTGAAGAAAAAATTAATTTTGTTAATGAAACAAATTGTTACTACTGTGGAAAAGAATTTACAAAAAATTATAAAAATGCCAAAGGTAGATATCTTGGCAAAGTAAAAGATCATGATCATCTAAATGGATTATATAGAGGTGCAGCACATAATTCTTGTAATCTTAATGCTAATAAATTTAAATATAACTTTGTTCCTCTATATTTCTATAATGGTTCTAAATATGATTTCCATTTAATAATGAAAGATTTATTTTCATCTGAAAAATTACAACAACAACAAATAAATGTACTATGTAAAACAGAAGAAGAATATTTTTCAATGCAATTAGGTTGTATTAGAATTTTAGATGCATTTAGATTTTTTACTCCTTATTCATTAGATGTTATGGGAAAAACTTTGAAATCTGAACAATGTAAAATATTAAATAAATATAATTTAAAACCTTTAAAAGGAATATTTCCGCATGAATACATAACTGGAGATTTTAATTCTGTGAATAAAATTATGGAAGAAAAACAACTTCCTCCAATAAATAAATTTAAATCAACATTAAAACAATCACAATTATCTGAAGAAGACTATGCAGAAGCTGAAAAGAATTGGAGAGAGTTAAATTGTAAAACAATGTATGATTATACAATGAAATATCTTCAGATAGATGTATTAATCCTTACTGATCTTTTTGAAAACTTTCGTGATATGTGTTTAGAATATTACGGAATAGATCCATGTTATTGTTATTCTACACCAGGTTTAACATGGTTAGCAGGATTAAAACATACAAATGTTAAACTTAAACATTATAAAGAAAATACATATGATAAATTATTATTTTTTGAATCTGGAATTAGAGGTGGAGTTTCATCAGTTTTAGGTAATCGTTATGTACAATGTTACAATAAAAAAGTAAATCCTGATGATTATGGAATAATGAAACCTTTATCTCCAGAAGAAAGCGATCAGTTTATAAAATTGTTTAATCAAAATATAGAAGGACTTATATCAAATGAAGATAGTCAAGCAGCAGTTGATGAAATCATGAGAGAAAACTATTTGTTATATTATGATTTTAATAGCTTATATTCTTCTTGCATGATTCAAGAATTACCAACAGGTGAGATGGAATGGTGTAATATTCTAGATTATCAAAAAACATATGATGGAAATTATAATCATGGTTATATATATGAAGTTGATTTAGTATACCCTGATGAAATAAAAGATAAAACAAAATATTATCCTTTCTGTCCCGAAAACAAAATTCCCAATATAGAAGATTTTTCAGATTATCAAAAATCTATAATTCCTAAGAAATACAGACCAACAAAAAAACTTATGTTAACACAAAGTAATAAAGGAAAGTATGTTGTTGAAGGAAGAATGCTAGATTGGTATTTAGAACATGGAATGATTCTCACCAAAATACATCGGAAACTATTTTATCAAAAATCTAAATGGTTAGAAAATTATATAGAGTTCAATATTGAAAAACGTAAAATAGCTAAAAGAAATAAAGATGATTTTGGAAACGTGTTCTTCAAATTAATGAATAATGCATTTTATGGTAAGACTTTAGAAAATGTGCGTAATAGACAAAATATTGAAATAGTTTATGATAAAGATAGGTTTCAAAATTTAACAAGGAAACCTACATATAAAAGAACTACTAGATTTAGTGATGAACTATGTGCTGTACATTTACGTCGAATCAGCGTAAAACATGATAAGTTTAATTTTATAGGTTTCACTATATTAGAATTAGCTAAACTATTTATGTATAGATTTATATATGATTATTTAGCACCTGCTTATGGCAAAAACTATAAATTACACTTTACAGATACCGATTCTGTTTTCTTAGAATTAACAATACCGTATAATTCTTCACTTGATGAAGAAATTAATAAAATAAAAGATATCATTCAAACTTCTGATTTATGTAAAGTAAAGGATGAACTAGAAGGAAATGAATATTTCATAACAGAAGCTATATTTTTAAAATCTAAATGTTACTGTTATGATACAACTAATAATATTAAAACACATAATACATTAAAAGGAATTTCAAAGGCATCAGTGGCTAATCAAATAACATTTCAAGATTATAAAAATGCATTATTTAATAATGAAATTAAAACAGCATGTAATTATAGACTTAATTCAAAGAAACATAAAATGTATTTAAAAGAAAAACATAAATTAGCATTAGATCCATTTGATGATAAAAGAAAAATTTTACCGGATGGAATAACTACTGAACCTTTTTAATTTTCTAATTTCTAAGATAGACAAATTTGATATATACATAAAAAAATAAAATATTATAACACTATATTTGTATATTTTTATTACTCAGTAAACAAATCTTCTATAACTCTATCATGAATTTTTTTATCAATATTAATTGTGATAAATCCATAATCTTTTGACCAAGCATTGTTACATGATTGTTTAAATTCATCTTTATTTCTTACGCATAAATCTCTTAACAAATCACTTAAGTTTCTTGCATTTATTTCAAATAGTATAAATATATTTGCATTCTTTCTAATAACACTTCCATCTAATGAATACATACTTTGTGTTAAATAAAATACACTACAGTTATTATGTCTACCTCTTGTGAAATAATTTCTCTGAACTGACTGATTTCTATCATTAACACAATCATCAAAAATTACACAATGTTTCATTGTTTTATCTAGTTTACTAGGATCTTGCATATTACCACTATCATCTATTAATTGTATCTTTATATGCTTATTTTTATTGGTTTCAACTAACTGATTATTTTTTGCTGCTTTTTCACACCACGAACTTATTTCTTCTTCATCTTCAGATTTTTCATATTCTTTGAATAATGAAGCAATTGCTGTTTTTTAAGATTATTTTCAAATCCATATTTTAAAAATTGATAGACGGGTTGTTCTGCTGTTGTTGTATAAATTATAAGATTGTTATAATCCAAAAAATTTGGAGTCGTTAAAATTTTAAATAATAGATACGTTTTACCACAACCTGATCTTCCGCAAATAACTGACAAAACTTTATTAGATAAATTTGGATGATGATTAAATTTCAGTTTTTTTTATTTAATGGAGGTAGTTCCCTCATTTTTAATAAAAAAATTTTATTTCTATTTTAAAAGAATAATAATAATAATAATAATAAGAAGAAGAAAATTAAACTTCTCTAGCTTCGCGTGGGAGTTTATACCTCCCGAGCGGGAGTTTATACCTCTCGAACGGGAGTTTATACCTCTCGAACGGGAGTTTATACCTCTCGAACGGGAGTTTATACTTCCCGAACCAAAAGATCTATCATAATCTCTTCACCTCCAAAATTTATTTCTTGTCCTTTCTCATTAGTGATTCTAATGTTAATGTTGTTAATAGTTTTTCTTGTAATAGGGAAATATATTAATGTTTGTGGAATTACATTTAATCTATAACCAATGGGTACAGTAAAAGCTGGAAAACTGAATATTAAATTTGACAATTTACCATTTATATATCCTCCTTCAATAATGTCACAATGTACAACAATTGAATTTATTTCAGTTATTTTTGGAATCTTCTCACCTAAATGATAACCTTGACTATAGGTTTGTTTATTAAATCCTAATAGCTTTGACAATGATCTATCATGATTAAAATCAACTTGATGATTTTCGTCTAAAGTAAGTGAAAATTTATTAACTGCCGGTTCAACTGCAAAATGTAATTGTTTCTTATCTTTAAATGGTATACCTAAATGTCTCTTAATTTCATTTGATATTGATTCAACTTCGTAAGAACCAGGAAGAAAAGTTAGTATTTTCCAGGTTTTGCCTTTATCAGTAGAATATCTAAATTGGTCATTCACATCTTTAAAAAGTTTTGAATAGTGTTAAATGTAGAGAAACTAGTCAATGCAATTTGATAATTTTTATTTTGTTCCAAATGTAGAATGGGTTCTAAATTACAAGTGTGTGATGAAGTAGTTGTTATAATTTTTAACGTCGTACTAAATTTTGATGAACCCAAAATCTCTGTTAGATTTTCTAAATGATTATTAATTTTGTTTAAATCTGCTGAACACATTTTTTAGTTAAAATTTTGAATAAATATTATAGATAAAATTCGTAGATAAAAATCATAGATAAAAATCATAAATAAAAATCATAGATAAAAATCATAGATTAAAATTAGAAACAACATATTTCAGCTACGGGCGAAGCCCTAGAACCATCGGTTTGTTATACTATTATAATCCTCTTCATTTAGAATCTTCTTTTCTAACAGTCTTTTCAATATAGCATGAATTTCATGGAAACTAGAATTATGTCCTTTTTTTATTGCAGATATTAAAATATTTAATCTATTTAGTAATTCTTGTGGATCATCTGGTAAGAATACAATTGTTTCAGTTTTAAAACCTTTTCCCACTTTAACTCCCGTTGATAATAAATTTTCTAATTGTTTATAACGTCTAAGAGATTTTACTGCACCAACTCTATCTAACATAGCTTTATATTTTATAAGATCATCTACAGCATAATTTGTTAAATCTGCTCCTCTTAAAAGATCAACAAAATTTCTATCTAAATTAAAAGGAGATTTATCTGGTGAAAAAATTAAACCTCGAAAAGGTCGTGGAAATATTTCTTTTTGACCGAGATAAAATCTAGGTATTGTTTTTCCTTCTATAAATGAAATAGAATGTTCAAATTGCATAGATTTTGGTAATTTCTTATTAATGTTTGATTCTAGTAATCCATAGTCATCTAATATAGTTTTGTGCTCTGGATCTGTTATATCAATTTGTTTATCATTATTTGTAAGTTCTTTTTCAAGAGTTTTAAATGGTTTCATAGTTTTTTCAAAATCAGTTTTTACTTGCTCGGTTTGCTGCATTTTTTCAAACATATCAGATTGAATACCAGCTTTTATCATTCTATGTTGAAGATGATTTTCTTTCATAATATTTCTTTGTTTTATTAACTCTTCTAATTGTTTTATTCTTTTAAAATTATCAGCTCTAATTTTATCCATTTTTAAAAGATAATATTTGAATTTTGTGGTAACATTGGAATACAGCAAAAACATTTTACTGAACAAATTATTTTTTTATTGCTTTGTTGTCTGACATCTTTTCGTTTAAAGTTTTCTCGTTTTAAGTTTTGTTTAATAAAGTTTTGCTTAAATTTTCGCTTAAAGTTTTTAGCTCTTCTAAAAAAAATTTGTCATTTTCTTCATTAGAAATTTTACCATCACTCGAAATTTTGCCATCCTGTTTATTCTTATCATCAACTTTTTCTGACTGTAATTGAAATGATATTTGATTTACTTCATTAACTATTTGATCAAATTTTTCAATCTCATCTAACGTAATAACATTATCATCACATACTCTTTGAAAGTAGTAGTGTAATTTGTCATAGACTTCTTTAATATGTAAATGCTTAGTTTTTAATGATTTTCGTTTCTTAGTTATTAAAGATTTATCTAACATTGTAACAAGTGAAGTTGCAAAAACACCCGTACCTGTTAAAGCTGTAGCAACTACTGGAATTAATAAAACACCTGAAGATATAACAATTGTTAAAGCACCCAAACTTATTGTTAAGAATATGCCAATTCCTTGTGTTACATTCTTAACTTTGGTCCATCTCTTTCTTAATTTTTTATAATGCTCTAATCTTAATAATAATTGAGATTCCTTATCTTTCATATACCTAACTCTATCTTTGTGTTTTTCTTTGTTCATTTTTTCAATGTCCATTAAAGTAGAACTACGTTCATATGATAACGAAGGATATATTCTTGTGGTTTCTTCCATTTTTGTTTCTTCCATTTTTTAAAGAAATATTTTGAATAAATATTTTGAATACAATCTTCTGAAATTCTATTTAAATCGAAATACGTAGTTGTTTGTTTGCCGTATATTTTTAAAAACTCAGTCGTGTTATTAACCTGAGGTAATATATCACCTATATTACTCAGTATAACTGTCGGATTTTCATCATTCATTTTAAATGAAATAAATTCCAATAACTGTAACAATGTCTACTTCTTGTACAGAAAAATAAAAACAACGGCAGTGTATTTTGCATCAAATATAATAATACAACAATCAATCTTATCACACAATTGTACAATGTCAGTCTACTACGATGAGACTGGAGAACAAAAGAAAATTTAATCACATTTCAAAATAATCCAAAATGTGTTACTACTAAGTTCCATGAATCATTCTTAAATATCAAATATAATAATACAACAATCAATCTTATCATACAATTGTACAATGTCAGTCTACTACCATGAGACTGGAGAACAAAAGAAAATTTAATCACATTTCAAAATAATCCAAAATGTGTTACTACTAAGTTCCATGAATCATTCTTAAATATCAAATATAATAATACAACAATCAATCTTATCATACAATTGTACAATGTCAGTCTACTACCATGAGACTGGAGAACAAAAGAAAATTTAATCACATTTCAAAATAATCCAAAATGTGTTACTACTAAGTTCCATGAATCATTCTTAAATATCAAATATAATAATACAACAATCAATCTTATCATACAATTGTACAATGTCAGTCTACTACCATGAGACTGGAGAACAAAAGAAAATTTAATTACATTTCAAAATAATCCAAAATGTGTTACTACTAAGTTCCATGAATCATTCTTAAATATCAAAGATTATATTACATACTGAAATATAGATCTATACAATAGCAGTCTCATGGTAGTAGACTGGAGAACAAAAGAAAATTTAATTACATTTCAAAATAATCCAAAATGTGTTACTACTTATAAAGAAGTCTTCATAAATATGTATGCATCAAATATGTATGTACATTGCACATATCTTAAAAAGTGAAACAACACAGTTAATGTTCATTCATCTTGGGAACCAAAGCTCATTTCTTCTATAGTTGTCGGTTGATTCAATTTTTATATATAAATTTTGATTTCTTTAAAATGTTTTCTAACAAAACTAATGGGCATTGATGAATTTAAAAATAATACGTGTGGTAGAATTAGTTCTGATAAGTTCATTAAGAAATAACAATAACTTACGTTATAGGGAATTCTAAATAGTTCCAAGTTTGCCACAAATCTGTTCTTTTTATTGTCACTCAATTCCAGAATTCTTTTAAATCCATAACCTTGATAAGCAGCACTTCTCAGCAACGACCCATGGTGTACTTTATCACTTGCAATCAGTTTTGAAATCATAGTAGCACTATCCTCGATGGTAATGAAATGTTCTTTTGTAACATCGAACTGAGGAATTGTAGTAGTGGTCAGATACTGTTCTATTTTTACTGTAATATCCTCCACTTGTTTTTGAGAGTCCAATTTGTTCTTCTTTCTCGATTGAATTTCTAACTTCCACTCTTCAAAGTATTTATTCGCAGTTTCCTTGTGCTCTTCTTTAATTAAGTTTAGTAAAATCGGCATGTAAAACGAAAAAGCTTCCGCGGCAGTACGTTTTGGCATTTTGCAATGAAGAAAGAAAACAGTCACTAGTTATGATTAATGGAATTGTAAATGAAGTCTTACTTCCTACATGCTGCAATATATTCCACGTCATTTTAATCTTTAATCTTTAATACGGGTTGCTTGCTCTGTAATTCAATGGCTCAGGAATGCGATAAGCAGCTGCAATTATATCATGTATGCGGGAGCAGCTGTTCCCTACAATTGGGAGGTTCATCAGAGTGCAAAGCAATAACAATAACAGGCATTGTGAGAGATTGTGTTACATTTTTAAAGAAATATTTTTAGTCACATGATATATTTTAAAAACCTGAAAGATGGATAAAATTCATGAATTTGGAATTCTCAACTTTTATGATTTTCGGTGTCCTGGAACGGTCATGATTTAAGCAATGAAAAATGTCATAATCACTAATTTTGAGATTTTAAAAAATTTGAAAAATTGGGTATTTTTAAAAACGCCCAAATTTATGAATTTAGGTCTTCATAACCTGAAAAAGGGTTCAAATTCATGAATTTATGTCGTTTTTAAAAATACCATTTTTTGAAAAAATGGTACTTTTTGAATGGACTTAATTCATGTATTTAGGTCTTAAAAACCTGAAAAAGGGTTCAAATTCATGAATTTATGTCGTTTTTAAAGATACTATTTTTTTGAGTTTTATGGTGTCCTGGAACGGTCTTTTGCCCATTACTGCTGGCCACTTAATTGAGCGACTTATGGATCTTAATGAACATGCCATGAATCATAATTTGGATCGTAGTTGGATAGAGGATTTCTCAATGCTACAATGCAATGACAGCGAAATTAGGAGGATGAAATTGGAGCTATCTCACACGGAGATAAAAAAGTGAAAACTGCAACTGATTTATCGAAATATTCTATCAGTGAAAGTGGCTTCAGAAAGAAATTAGAAGCAGAGACGTTTGAATTATTATGTGAACGGAACTGCATTAGGTGTTTTGAACGGGAAAGATCCCTTCTTTTCTTACCATGTTCTCATTTTGTTATGTGTTCTACTTGTTATGTACCCTTGGAAACTTTATTTTGTCCCCTTTGTTAATTTCAACAGTCACTGTATATCGTTCATGATGAGTCATCATGCGTGTCTGTGATTGGTTGCTATTGTAAGGCTTTTGTATATAAGGTCATCACACTTCTATTTCAGTCATACTTGTTGAGGATTGTAGACATTAATAAACATGCCATTTACCACGATCATTCCTGTTTCAATTATTCACAAAGACAATCTGTTTACTATCAAGATTTTCTACTCTGCAAATGATGTTATTGGTTACAAAGCTGATCTTATAGATCTGATAGAGGATATTGTCACATTCTATCATTGTGAAGATGATTTTAAACTTAAGAAACTCTTTATGAGGACATTGACCAATGCCCTTACGCGAGTACTAAGATTTTGGCTCGATGAAGTGTTCAAACCTCTGAGTTTGACGGAAGCTATTCCACAGAGTTCTCGTTGCTATTGTGAAATGAGAACACGAAAATTGAAGACTTGCTTTCATGATATAATCACTTTTAGCCACTACGAGGAAAATGGTGGCAAATTCAAGGTGGACATGTTTGCCGGACCCCCGTCGATGAGCGTCAACGTGGCAGTGCAAGATGAGCGGGACATAATCAAGTTTAGAGCATACTATGCTAATCTTTTAAAAGTCTTCGCTTCGAAACCATGCTGTTCATGCTGTCCTCTATCAAAGGATTTAATGTGTGATATAGAACAGCTTATAAGTGAAACGACTCAGACCTTGAGTGATGTTGATGACTACGACCTACCATCTGTTATCGTTTGACTTTGTTGTATAGAACTAAGCAAAACTGTATATTTTATTATAATAAAAATGACTGCAAAAAGAAAGACATCTCTTTCTCGGAAGAATGGTTCTTTTAAACCTTCAAGTCAGTTTAAGAAGGCGTTGCGAAAGTTAAACAGCATGCGAAATAATAAAGTTAAGTGCAAATTAATTCAAAGCTCAAGTGATGATTTCATCCGTGATTTGGCTCTTGCAATACACAAATGCCTCCCAATATACGAACCTTTATTGAGTACTGATTCTCTGAACAACATTAGAAAATTTTCAAATCCAAGAAGCAGTGATATGAAAAGGCGGAACTTAGTTCAGCGTGGAGGTGGTGGGTTTTTGAATATGTTGAATGATATTGGAAACAGCATTTACAATGTACTCAACAGTCCACTAGGGAAAGTTGTAGCAGGTGCCGCAGTGTTGCTGTAGACGACGAATCATGGATTGACACGTCATCATTGATTGATGACTCATGTGAATATGTACATAAGAGAGACGCGCTTGTACTCTTTAATCACTTTCAAGCTATCATTCATCGCCGGCGGTTGAAAAGCTCCGAATAAGTACAACTTTGAATTATGTCTCAAAAAATGTATACAGTTAGAGAGGAGAGCGACTCATTTGAACGTGATCTCTTAAAATTCCGACCGACAAGGAAAGTTCAAGGGATTGGAAATACCTTTTACTTCCAAACGTTGAGCTATGGTGACGATGGTTTCTACCTTCAAGTTCCATTTTTCCACAGTAATGGTATGTCTTCATCTTGATATAGCAACATGGGACAAATGCGAGTGACCTTTCCAAAATGACAGCAGATGATACTCAAAACCATCGACTCTTTGGCGAAGGAATGCGTTGAGTTGCCGGAAAGTGCTGCTGCACATCGGAGGAAGGCGTTAGAGGAAGGAATTGGCTATAAGGAATTACCCGAGTTCGATACACTATTCTTGAAATTGTCCGATCACTTTCTAGCATTCGATCTACTTGGAAATATAATGGAGTGTGATGATCTGAAGCGCGGACGATACATGGGTTTAATGGACGTCATAGGACTATACATTGGTGCTTACGGCTCAACCGGAAAAGTGGCATCGTTATAAATGAAAGTTCTACAGTTGGTTTATGAGCCAATGCCGATTGATGTGTCTAATCACCATCGACAAACATACTTCAAAGATGGGAAGGATGTTGAAGAACGCAAAAAGCGGGGACGAAAATCCAAGGAAGGGAGTGTTAAGTTGAAATTGAAACCCCAAGATGCTCAAATTGACGCGAAAAGTTATTTTAATGCTGACATTGATGAGGAAACACAAATGCTGTGAATGTGAAATTAAAGTTTCTAAATGTAAATAAAGTTGTCGTGGAACATGACTTGTTTTATTCTAAGCAAACTGGTGGGTGTAAGTCTTTAAAGCTTTTGAAAATTCAGAATGAGATTTTCGCCTATTCACTGATCGTACGTGTGTGACCGGTCCAAGTCAGTCCGGTAAAACTACTTTTGTAACTCAATTACTGCAATTTAGAAATGAGATGTTTATTAAAGACATTAAAAGATTTAAATGGTATTATGGTATATTTCAATCACAGTTGCATTCTGCACTTCGTCACAAAGGTTATGATGTGAAGCAAGGGTTACCGACAACTGAAGACATCAAAGCAAGTGACTTAATTGTGCTAGATGATCTATTGCGCGAAATCAAATCATCGAAAGATGTAACTGAAATGTTTATTCAGACAGCACATCATAGGGAAGCCTTCATTATCTATATCACCCAAAACATCTTTGATGTAGGGAAAGAGCAAATAACTAGGAGTTTGAATACACATTATTTGGCAATATAAAAAAATCCAAGAGACAGCAGTCAGATGCATCATCTCAGTAGACAGATATTACCTCAACAACCTAAAGTTCTTTCAAAAATATATGAAGATGTAACAAAGAACCCACATGGCTATCTATTTATTGATCTAACCCAGGAATGTCCGGAACGACTTCGACTTCGAACAAATATCATACCTAATTCCGTTGAACCAATGACAGTTTTCTCGGTTCACAGTTAGGTTTAATCAATGTACTTTGTTGCCTTATTATTTTCAAACATGTCGTATTCAAAGATGGTAGTCATTCCTCAAGAGGAGTATGTACAATTGACATTACAAAGTGCACAGGAAGTCAAAAATATAGATCAACCTATTACGAATCAACTTAAGGAACTAACACAAAAGGATATGGAAATTCAGAAGATATCCATATCGACGAATGCAGTTAGCAGCTGAAAACATTGATGAGGCGACAGATTCGTGACAAGTTGCGACAATTTATAACCTTGTCAATACCTCGACTATATCGTGTTCGCGCTGAGCGATTATTTGACTTCATTGATCCACATCTGACGTTCAATGAGAGAGGGGAGATAATAGATGAAACAACTGGTGATGTTATTAGAAATAGTCACATAGATGACCTTCTACAATATGCTGTCAGAGACGTAAGGCGAAAACTAGGTGCACCACAGGGGTGGTCATATGTTCAGAAAATTTTATCTGATCGGAATGTACCTTACAATATTATTGGAGGACCGACTGTGAATGAGTTGGACAAGGGTCACTTACAAGATGGATCAAAAAGTAAAACACCCACGATGGCGGTCAAGCGAGAGCTTCATGACCCCGATTATCTTCAACCAAAAAGAGCTACCAGGCGCTCAATGCGCGTTGGGAAGGACTATAGTAAATATTAAGCAAATATAAAGTACTCTTTGCTTCTCATATCATGTCGCTACAAAAATTTTGCTGCGGTTTGAAATCTGCGCTCGAAGGTAAAGGGGAAGAGGGAATAGAGGTTGATATCAATTGTGTTAGCAGTTGCTGTGGGAGTAAAACGCGTGCAAAATAGAACAAAGACGAAGAGTACAGCAGTGAAGCTCAGAAAGATTTATTACGACTTGAATCACCCCGCAAGTTTCAGTCGTCCGGAGGTGCTAGCTCGTGCAGCAGGTGTGGGAATAGAGTAAGTCAAGAAGTGGTTGAGGAGTCAACCGACTTACACTCTTCACAAAAATGCGAGAAAGCGGTTTCCAACGAGAAGATAAGTTGTTAATAATATAGATAGTCAATGGCAAGCGGACTTGGCTGACATGCAACAGATATCACAGTACAATGATGGCTATAAATACATATTAACCGTAATAGATATTTTATCTCGCCATGCTTGGGCACGTACGTTGAAATCGAAACGAGGACCAGAAGTTGAAGCGGCTTTTCAGAGTATTTTCGATGAGGGGCGTGTTCCGCAAAGAATACAAACCGATGAAGGGAAGGAATTCGAAAACTCTCATGTTCAAAGTCTCCTTAAAAGTCATAATGTAGAATTGTTCAGCGTCAAAAGTGCCTATAAATCTGTCATGATTGAGAGGTTCAATCGCACATGGAAAACGAAAATATGGCGCTATTTCACTGCAAAAAATACACATGTTTGGGTAGGTGAGTTGCAGAAATTTGTTAAGAATTACAATGAAAGCTATCATGGTGTTATTAAGATGCGACCAATTGATGTTACCCCAGATAATGCGATGGATGTATGGCTTCGATTGTACGACAAGAAGGCGGAAAACATTTCCAACGAAAAGAAAATAAATGTTGGTGATAGAATTCGGATTTCGAAGGTTAAGTCTAATTTGAGAAGGGTTATCAACCTAATTGGACAGAAGAAGAGTATTTTGCTGATGAAGTAAATAGAAAATTTAGACCCATCATGTACAAATTAATAGATTACCATGGTAATCCAATTGAAGGAAAATTTTACTCATATGAATTGCAAGTAGTAGACAGAAGTGACGAGGTTTATGTGATTGATAAAATAATTAGGAAGAAAGGTTATGGTAATCAAAGGAAATATCTAGTTAAATGGAAAGGGTATCCTGATTCATTCAATAGCTGGATAGCGCACCAGGATCTGCAAAATGAGGAGGTTTGAGACACTCGTATCTTTTAAGCTAATATAACATGTGAATTCTTCCATACATGAGTTCAACATGTCTACTAACTTCAACATCATTCTTCCAAGCAACAGCAACCCCAAGATATTCCCAGGCAACAGGCAATACTCTGTTGAATTTGCTAATCCAATTACTCTGCATGGACCCCATGAAGTTGCTCTAACTGAAATTGCTTATTGAAACGATATCAGTTTGCTAAAAAACAACTATTTTGAATAACATAAAGAAGTGCGAGAGAAGGATGATTGCTTTCGTATATTTCACAATAGTCTACATGGTACATGGGATTTTTCATCATTTAACTTTACATCCTTTTTCAACATCTCTACCATCTGTCCAAAACATGATTAAAATTCAAAAGGCATTTGCAACGTCTACTTTTGATCCTAAATTTCCCACAATGAGCTTGCAAGATACAGAAAAGGAAATCGGCAGAATGTCTCAACGAATAAATGATCTCTTTAAGCTGACATTGAATAAATTCTACAGACCAGTCATGAAGGGGTCAACAAAATTGTTGAAGGAAGGGAAGCATGTTCTTCTTGTATTAAGTAAGGATTTCAGTCATACTTTACGGTATTCCAGAACAACGTTCTCATCAAGGTATTGGTACAATGGACGTGGGTGGAGTTCGGAGAGGAAAGTCACGGATTTTTAATGTAGAATCGTACCATTGTATGCATTACAAAAAGGAGCATCCGCGTAAAGAATAAATTTGAAGTTATTAGAAGTGTTGAAGACTTTGTAAGAAAGATTCAAGGATCAGTGCCAGAAACTTTAATGACTTGTGAATGTAAGAAAGAGAAAGTAACTTTATTTACTGTTGAAACTGAGGTAGAATTTCTTGTTTTTACTAAAAAGACACCATTGGAAAAGTCTGATTCCGCTGTTATTCAATTCGGATCTGAAATGTTTGAGATGTTTAAAGGCCTTGAAAGCGCACCTTCGCTGACAATTAAATGATACATTCAAGGTTCAATTGTCCTCTTCTAAACTCAAAGCATCAATAAACGTTTCATGGGATATCCACGTATACAGCGAAGGCATTGTAGGTGATGAATTGAATACTTCTAGTGAACTGGTAAAAAAAGTTGATTTGAACATTGAAAGCTTGAAAACGCCACCTGAATTGTGCACAAAGTTAAATGAGTTCGGTGTGGATTACCGTGATGCAGATGAATATTTGTTTTCTTATGACCCACATAAGAAACGCATGACTCTGAAGGTAGGGAAGAACTCTCTTGTCAAGCTGGATAGCGTGTTAACGACCACATTGGGATTCTCAAAATCAACTATTTATGAAGGCACATCAATAGGCGATACAGCGCCATCATTAGAGCGTGATATAATTAACTTATACGTCTATTGCAACATTATTGAATATACAAGGGTTGGTGACATTTAAGCCCCACTTTTGCACACATTTCCGCTCTCATCCGTGAGGAAGCAACTAATCAATCGAGAATTTATTAACAATGTATGTTCCAATCAGCAGAAATGTCATCAATAGAATTGACATATCAATTCATGATGACACAGGTGAAGTAGTACCATTCTGTGGTGGTGTTACTGTTTTAACCCTACACATCAGGACACGAGATTAAGGCTTTACGCTATTGTGGCACCTGCAATTATCCACAGGACATAATGTCAAGCATTTATAGTGGTCCATCCTATCAGAACGGCTATCCCGTGTTTGCTGGAGGTAGACGACAAGTTAGAGGAGGCATATTCGGTGCACTAAGACGCATGGTTCTCCCAACACTCAAAAAGTATGGCGTACCATTCATGAAGCGGGTTGGAAACAGAGCTTTAGACTTTGGTACAAATGTTGCAGCTGATGCACTTCAAGGGGAGGATACAGGTGAATCTATGAAATTGCGCGCACAGCAATCTGCCATAGACGCATTAGATGATTTAACAAAGACGAGGCGTACAGTTCGGAAGAAACGTAGGAAGTCAAGACAAGTTGGATCAGGTCGAGTTAATAAGCAAAGGCGTAGGAAAAGTAAAAAGCCCACCAGAGCAGCACGTTCTAAATCTAGACGTCGTGTGAAAACAAGAAAGCGCAAACGAAATTCCACAGCGACTGGAAACAAGTCCAAACGAAGGAAGACAATATATTTGTAGAGCTAATACGATGCAGAGTATCAATTCGGCTTTGTGTTTCTTCGATTCTTCCCCTCATCAGACAGACATCATCTCCTCAACAATTGTAAACATAGTCCCCACAACAAATATCGACGGTAACCAGCAGCCTATTCAGTTTGATATACCTGCCAATCCTCAAGATTATATTGACTGTCAATCCATCGATTTAGAATTGTGTAGACAAATTAAGAAGACTGATGGTACCAATATAGATTCATCAAAAGACAAAGTGGGATTGTCAAATCTTCCTATTGCCAGTCTGTTCTCAGATGTGTATTTAATATTGAATGACAAACAGATTGAAGGTGGAGACCGAGCATATCCATACGGAGCGTACATAAATACAATGACGCAATTTCAGAAGCAAGCTAAACAGATCAAATTAAGACACGACACGGTTAAAAAATTCGAAGAATCCAGGAAACGGAAGACGCCAAAGTTAAACAATTACCCTAGTGGAGAATCTTGTAAATAATTAGGTAATTAAAAGTCATGAATGAATGAAATAATACTGACAACATAGAGTAACCTACTCTAGTATAGAGCAGGTACTGAAATACGTATAAAGGCAAGTCTACTCAACTAAAGACGGTAAGGGAAATAAATTAAAACTTATAAACGATTTAATTTTTATCATACAAGAAAGAAACCTAAAAAAAACCAAAATTAAGTTTGCTATGTATGGAGACACACTTGCAAGTCGCCGGCTGGTATGATAATCAGCAGGGGAAATTTGATGAGGTTTCAAATTCAGGTCTCAAAAGACGAATGGAATTGACTGCGGATTCAAAAGAATTACACTTAAAAGGACCTGTCTATCTTGATTTCCTTCGTCAATCTAGATATCTACTATCACAGGTTAAAATGCAAATAAAGTTTATTCGCGCAAGTCCTGAGTTCGCTTTGACGGCCTTTGGAGCTACAAACTATCTGATCAACATAAGTAATGCTGTCCTCAATGTAAGGCGAGTAACAATGAACCCGTCAGTCATCAACGGGCATGCAACAGGATTGAAGAAAAACAACGCATTATATCCAGTTAATCACAGTGTGTTGACAAACTTCACAATTGGTGCGGGATCATCCTCTCATGCTTATCCAAATCTTTTTCCCACTGCAATGCCAAAGACAGTGTATATCACATTCGTAGAAAATGAGGCGTTCATTGGTGCTTTTCAAAATAATTTCCAATATTTTAATGTTAGCAAACTAGCACTTTACCAGGATGGAAAATTTGTTGCTTGCAAAGCTTATGAGCCTAATTTTAAAGAAGGCAAGTTTGCTCGCGAATATGGTTCTACTTTCACCGCACTTAGCATGTTTAATACAGATGATTCAATTGGAATCACAATGGAAATGTACAAGAATGGCTATTTCTTCTTCTTGTACAATCTTACAGCAGATGCAGATCTTAGTGGTGAAAATGTTGGAACTACAAAGCCTGGAAATCCACGATTAGAGGTGTCATTTGAGTCACCTCTGAAGAAAACAACATCTTGTCTCATTTATGCTATCTATGATAGCAAAGTTGAAATAACTAGAATGAGAGACGTGATTGTCAGCTATCAGAGATGAGCATCTTAAGCAACACTGAAATCGTGAGGAAGATGAGGAATGCTCACCCCTTCTCCAAGACAATATTTCTCGATGTCTTTTCCAGAGATCATTTACCTCATTCAATTCCTTTTTATCCTTGTTCGCTTATCATCAATACGGATACCAACAATCTTCCCGACAGGTATTGGATTTCGGTGTACATCAATCGTCAAAAAGTGGCCGAATATTTTGATTCTCTTAATCAACCTCGTACGCACGATATAGCATTATGGATGAATAGGTTCTCCTGGACTGTTAAGAAAGTGACATCATTCCCACCCAAAGTAATACATCTCTTATGTGTGGTGGTTATGTACTCTATTTTGTCAACGAGAGACCATTGAAAAGTAACTCTTAATGTATTTTACAACTATTTTCGAAAGACAGCTATCAAAATGATGTAATTATTGCAAATTATGTTGAAACAGTTTTGTAATAAATTATTATGTACATTAATTTGTTTTTCCAAATCCTGAAGATTAAAGGGAAAGCAAAGGAGTTTCATACTTCAAAATGTATTTACATATATACAAAACCTTCTTACATGTTCACATAGGTGCAATTTTGTTTTCACAAAATATTTCTCCTAAATCACGTATGATAGGAAGTACATCATTTAGTTCTTTGATACCGGTTATCACAACTTTTCCATTATAGAATACATGAACATGATATGGATGCCAGTTAGTCATTTGATCTGCCGTAAATAGTTATACTTCATAAGTCAAATTATGTGATGAGGTAACTTTGCGAAAGTCATAGTGATAATTCAGTTCACACAACACAGTCATTGTCTTCACTTTCCATTCAGTCAATGAATATCCAAGCAAATTCCCCAACGTAGAATGCAGATATGCGAGATCACCATCAATAAAGCCCCCAATACATTGGATTGTTCCATTTGGAAAAAATAGAATAGTCATAAATTTATCATTCCTTTTAATTCTCCATGTTAGCATTGAGGGTCTTCCCCGATACAAACTCGATGTCGGATTCATTTTCCGCTTTATCAATAGCCATTGTTTTCGGTTGGGAATACTCTGTTCGATTTCTTGTAGATTAAGTTTTGAGGTTGCCTTTGCGGTCAGCATGCGATTCACGACTTCCATCCGCTTGATGTACTCCATCTCTAATGAATGAAGTCAACTGTGGTAGTATCTGCTTTGTAAACGTTCTCCATGTGACGTCACTGAAACGAAAAAATCAATAATCAACGTCTTCTCGCTTTGGTGAACAGGCGTATAGCTTCACCGTTGAATCACACTTAATCCATACCTTGTGATCAAGAGGAATCTTCATCCGAGTATCATGCTTTTCAATGAGATCAGCGAAGTCTCTCAGTGAAGGTAATGCGTCAAGGCTGATGCAAACGCCACGATGTTTCCCATTACTATTTGTTATTGAATGACGGAAAACTATTTTCTTAGAATTTGTCATGTGAACGTCTTGTACATTGTTTAACTTCCATGATCTAATGTAATGAGGCATGTCTGTTAATTAGGAATTCATAATTCTCATTTTGCTTAAAGCCTGATATTGTTTGCAACTCAACATATCGGAATGATGTTGAATGCTATGTCCTCAAATGCCATTTCTACACATCGAAAAGATGTAGAAATGTGTTAATTTATAATAAGACTACCTATTTGTTACTCAACGATGCTACATATCGGAAGATGTAGCAAGTATATGACTTATAATTTAGTTAGACTTATCATTATATATCTCCGGTAGTAGGAAGCTTTCCTTATCTCTTTGAGGGTGGAGGAAGTCCAAGACTATACTGTCCATGTGGAAGAGATAAATTTTTATTTAACCAACACCGCTTATCCTCCCAAAGGGAAAGTCCTCGCTTTCTAAATGATTTTGTAGCAACAATGTGGTTTCTAGAATTTATAACAGTCATTTCCTCAGACGTATCTTCCTCACTATAGTATACAGCTCTATAATCGTTATGTTCTAGTTTTTAACTGCAGCTCTCTGTACTCCTTTTGCCCGCTTAATGCTATGACAAGTAGAGTCTAAGTATTTCATAGAATACATCTTCGGCTTTAACAAGATCATTTCCTCAAGCAACTTCCCCGCACACTCATCCTTGAAACAGCCTAACCTTGCTCTGTTCGTAGTTGAATACAAACGATGATTCATATCATAATTTGAAGAATCAAATTTTTCGCCGAAATATGGGAGTATGTCTTCCAAACGGACAGATGGTGAGGTGTATAAACGCAAGAAAAAAACTATCAGTATCACCTCCACAAAGGCGAGTTCTATTAATTAGTGGACATCTCTTTAAATCTTTGTAATATCATTGATACATTTCCAGCTTGATATAGTCAAGTACTGCCTGGCCAACATTAATAAATTTATTTAGAAATATTGAGGGTTTATACATTTCCATACCAACTAGATCTTCATCAAATATTTTGTGTTGAACATAGAGTGGATGATTCGACAATTTGATTAATTGGTTTACATTGTTCACTAACTTGAATTTTCTCCTACGCCTCACATCGTCGTTTTACCATATAGAGTTGTTTTTTAATTTATGGAAAGTTTTTTCGAAGTCAGTGATCGATTGAGCCCTTTTTTGGGTATCATATTGATGTATTCTCTTAACCAGGACTTTTGTGTGAACCTTACACCTCCGTGAATCTTTTTAATTTTCATACCCATATCTAAATAGAATTTTAATATGGAGTAGTGAACAACATAATTTTCCCTGTCAAATTGGTGCAGCAAAAGCTTCTTAATTACTGAATTTACTATCGGGTCTCACTTTTTCATAAAAATCCTTCATATATGAGAACATCCTCCGCTCTATCATCAGCATTTCTGGAGCAAGTGGAAAGTCAGCAGTGTCATCGTGAATATTGGCGGGATATTCTAAATCTAAATCAAATGCATAGCCTATTTCACCATTATCATCAATGTTTTTAACATTTTCTTCATTTGAAAAATGATTTAGTTCAATAACATCTAGCCACTTAAAATTTGAGTGTGGAAGGTTCTTAATCAGCGATGACCCATAAAGATTATTTACGTCCAAGTATGTCAAGTGGCGGCTTTCATCTTGGTTATTTTCTAATTCATCTATGCGTGCTCGATCTCTGTGTATGTTTGTGAAAGTCATGCCTCCTCTGATTCCTCTTTCAAAAAGATTGTACATGTTTTCATCTTGTATATAGTGTGCAGGACTGTCAGCAGTGAAATTTAGTGCTGAGGTAAAGCTAAGATGGGGAAGACTTACAAAATGCACGGGATCTACCCCATCTTCACGTTGACTTAATGATCTGAAAACTTCAAAGATGTCTGCTAACAGCAAAACATCCAACTTTAGGAATGCGAGTATGCAATCACCAAAGTCCTTGCAATTGAATGCAGTCCATGCTTTCCTAGCATGCTCATAGTCAGTGTCAGAACAATGCTCTCGGGTTAGGTCATTATAAAATTCACACCGAGGTGGTAGACAGTTTTCAGACAAAGTATTTAAACTTTGAAAGTATGAATATGGAAACACTCCTTTTTGATATAAAATCTCATCACTTAGTTGTGGAAATTCATCTCTTAATGTGTCTACATGCTCATAAACTTACAGCCCCTTTGCTAACTCACTCAAAGATGCACTTAGAAATTGATACGAGTCTAGGAATTTTAGTTTGAAATAAATTGTTCTATCTCTGTACTCATTCACAGGGACACTGGCGGATAAAGTTATGTATTCTTCAGCTATTGCAGCCACAACATCTAACTTCTAAGTTTTCATTCTTCCAATCGCTTTATAGCAAACAATGTGGCTATCATAGTTCTTGAAATTATGGAAGAAAATTGGAAGCTCTCGTCTATAAACGCAGATTACATTTACTACATAATGCTTGCCTATGTCGTCCTGTTATATGATCGTGATTACGAACTTTTTCAATGTCATCACTGAATTTAGATTTACATTTGTTACAATGTTTTGAATTCTCATGTTTTGCTACTTCATCAGAAGTCAGTGACATTGGCTGATTAGTTATTGCGCTTTGGTTATCATATACATTTTGAGCAACACTTTATAAATGATTCAAAAAGTCAATAATGCAATTTTCTCCTTTAAAGACGTAATACTTGTTTTCTAACTTTGATTGCAAGGCACTTTGCCAAACGTGATATACTCCAACAGCTGCTGGTTTGTGAATTTTATTTTCTATAAAGCACTCGATATCAGCATAAATAGCTAAAGGACTTAATTGATATTCCATACTGCTTGTGAGCACTTCAAGATCTGTTGGTAGTCTTTCTATTTGTGCCTTTCCTCGAATGCAAAACTGGAAATGTCGCTCTAAAGCTCTTTTGGATTTATATGCCTGTGTACATCTTTCACAAAAATACTTCTGTCCTTTATAAATTTTTTTGTTGTACAGTCTTGATAGCTTTGGAATACCACAGTAATGTGCACATTCATTGTTTAGAACTAGCAATATGTTGACAGTTCGATTACCAATGAAATTGCTGTTGTATCGGACACCCTTGAGTCCATTTTCATACAAGTGAATGTTAATTTTAATATTGTTATTTTTTTCAAATATTGGAATGTCTTCAATTGACACTGGTGTAGAAATGCCATCCATATTTAACTCAGATGACCATTTGCTATATGTCTTCATTTCATTCCTTGAATGAGATACTTCATCATAATGCCGTATTGATAGAATTGAATACAAGAAGCAGTCGTTTGTATTTGAGTTTACATTAATTACAGCTTTACAGTTATTTAGTTTCTTCGGTAAAGGTAATACTTGACCACCACGCAGTATAGGACTTGTTATCACATTGAATTCTACATTTGATACTTCATCTATTACCCAATTGCTCCCCTTATTCGTAAATGCTTCAATATGATTTGTAAGACTATTTAAGTGGCATTGAAACCAAGTGTCATAATCGTAAATATAATTTGAAGCTGATGAGGTAAAGTGTGCGAGAAAAGTTTCCTCCGCTTGAGGATTGGATCGGACAAAACGAATTTGTGCGATTAAACGACCACGGAGTTGAAAGCCTTTTTGTAAGTCAGCCACTAAGCTACCTGAGAATGGACGCATACTCAACATAAAGGATGTGATGTCCAATGTATGAGTTGTTGGAGTGATATCATATTCATGCGCATGACCATTACGTACGCTTGCACTAAGACTTGTAGTTCCTATATTATTATGAATACTCATTTCTAAGTTTGCGTCATGTACATTCATAAGCTGACGGAAATTACTTGACGATTTATATGTTTTACCACATCGAGAGCAGCATTTCATAAAGACATTTTCATTATTTGAAACTATTGTTGGCATTGACTTGTAAGACTTAGGTAACTCATCAGGATTCGCTGTTTTGCTTTGATCACTCAATGTATTTTTCCTATGTAGTTCTTTATCACAAACTAGACAGTGACACTTTAGATTATCTATTCTGTTCGTCTTAAATGGACACTTGTTGCACTCATAGGTCTTTCCTAACTTACACAATTTTTCATGGCGCTGCAAGTTCCAATTTAGAGTATATCTTTTTCCACACTTGGAACAGACAACCATTTTGATTGTTGAGGATTATGATTTTCCACAGACCTTATATACATGCATAGTCCTATGACGTCACTGCGGTCATCATCCAATAATATTTGTTCCCAACTATGAAAGCATGCTCCCTCCGTGCTACAAACATAAAACTATTTTTACAAGTCAAATTTAATATTAAAAGATAAAATTATTCCTTGATACATTAAATCATGCCGCTGTGAAACAATTTTTTAAGTTTGCAATTGTGTTCACACGCACTATTGCCATCACAGTGAGTCATTTTTATTTTATCGATGACATTGTCTTTTATAACAACGTGCAACATTGTCTCGCGGCTGAAGCTGCGGTGATTGCCCCTCGATAACGCAGTTGCCATGCGTAAGTTGGATTGGGTCAGGTTTCTTACTAACTGAATCAGCTCCATGAGTTTTACCTTCTCCTCCAACATCTGTTCATCCGCTCATCTTCGCTGTTGGCGTCCAAGTCGCAGTTGAAGATGACTGCCAGTTTAGGGAGACGTACAGCTGGGGTGGAAGGTGGTGGTGCGGCAACAGTTGAAGGATTTGGTGGTGGTGGTGGTGGTACGGCAACCGTTGAAAGACTTGGTGGAGGTATGGTAGCAGCCGAGGGACTTGGTGGAGGTATGGTAGCAGCCGAGGGACTTGGTGGAGGTGCGGTAGAGGTTGAAGGTTGTACAGGGGCGGAGCAGATTGAAGGAGGGGGTGAAAATGACGACCGGTACTCCATCAACGGGGTCATTGGGAACTCTACATTGATGGAGGGCAGAGCGCGAATTTGGGAGAACGCGATCTCCTCCTCAGGTCCGAGTAGAAATGAATCCTGCAATTAAATGAAATCTTTCTCTAAGATTGATGTAGAAAACAATTATCGGAGTAGAGCTTAGACATGTTAGAGCCAGATGTAGTAAATCATTTCACATGTTTTAATTTCATATAAAAGGTCAACCTTACCTTCGGATGCTGAGGTTCATGTTCCGATCTGTTCGGACGCTCCGATGTATTCGGAGGTTCAACAGCTTTGGAATCATCCTGAAAAGAATATGAAATAAGTGTTGCTATCGAAATTACTGCTGAGTAGATGATGATCACGACAGATTCTACAAGTTCCTCACTCATGCAGTTATTTGCTACTCACATCAGATGAGCTGTCACTCTCAGCAGAAGAGGTAGGGGATAAAGTGGTTGATGTGGTGTCATCTGAGTCAGCCGACTCATCTTCGGAGGAGGAATCAGACAATGAGGACTCGGTTATCGTGTAGTGCCTCTCCTCATTATCCTCCATTGACGTTGTGGTCGCAGGGGTTGAGAGGAAGCTCTTATCTCGTGTCTTTTTAAGAGACAGAGATCGTCCAACCTGTAGAAAGGTAAACAATTGAACGTCATCGATGTATGTACGTTTTGCATTCATCATAATTATAAGATTAATTAACGCACAACAATTTGATGATATTTACTTTCTGTTGAGCACTTTTCTTTATCGATAAAGGCTCCTCGTGTTCCGGGGAATCCAACCTTTTATTGTGGAACGCCTGTAAGTAGAGATTGAATTGTTTCATAGAGGACAAATAATCAATGTGCATTATAAAATATATTCATTTGAATTATGGAAATCTTGCACTTCGAGGCAAATCCTTGGGCTTCTTCATACTCAGCTTGCCCTTTTTGGTAGGAGGAGCTTCTTTCTGAAAAGTTACAAACAAACATTAGATACATGCGTAATGGAACTTATGATTCATTCAGTCTGTATATGGAAAATGTTTTTAATCTCTTAGCATCGCTAGCCTCAAAGTCACTCTCATATGAGTCAACGAACTCGCGGGATTTGAACTTTGGTTTAGGCTTCGGTTCACCATCCTGCTGACTCAGCACGCCGTGGTCTGGTCTCTCCTTCTTTTCAAATAGCCGCTTGAGCTTTCTGTTCTCCACCTTCGATGTTCGATTGACACCACCTCTGCCATTTTGGAGTGCACACGAAGTATGCTCATCTATGAACTTCTTCGCCTCTTCCGTCGTCGCACCTTCATCACTTTTCGTGTATGCCCTACATGACAGGCAATACAAAAAAGTCGAATTCGACTTAAAAACACAATTCTTGTGTCCGTTCTTGGTGGAATGGCGGATTGGTTGATCACATGTCTCGCAGTAATGGAATAGCAAACGTTGACGTGGGAGGCTTGTAGTTCGAACCAATCTGTACGAGAAAGAATTCAAAATTATAATCATGTAGTTGATTAGAACTTCTTCATTTAGCTACTACTATGGTTAGTGGAAAATACAACCGCAGTAACGTCATAAAAACAAGTTCAAGTGCGAATCATTCTGTGATAGAAATAATTAAAATGTGATTCTATAATGCATAAAAAGTTATTTATTTAGCTACTTATTTGATTGGTGGAAGGTAATGTCACAATAATGTCGTAATATGTCATGGAATTTAAAAAACTAAGTTGAATTCGAAAGTGAAAATCGAAAACTTAAATTATTTTAAGACTCTTTAAATATGAACTCAGTTTAAATTGGAAAAAGCTGATAATGCACTATTTAATTTCGAAATATATTCATTGACAAGAGATGAAGACATGATGCACTTCATTAGGAAAATAAAGATGAAATTGAAACATTATTTCGAAATGTTAAATATTCTTCGAATTGTTGTAGTTAATTTAATCT
The DNA here is from genome assembly GCA_907163375.1 of Prostheceraeus crozeri. Lineage (NCBI taxonomy): Eukaryota > Metazoa > Platyhelminthes > Polycladida > Euryleptidae > Prostheceraeus > Prostheceraeus crozeri. Next base: position 12,354 of record CAJQUW010015892.1, on the reverse strand, counting down.
TATGTCAACGAAATATGGTGACCATTGAATTATCATCATTTGAAACCATTTTAATTACTAGAAGAAAATTAAAAAAACTGTTTAATAATATAACATATGAAAGCCTTAACTTAGTCAGTCAACCAAATTTTTAATTCTACGTGGTTATATTAAGTTATTAATGTTCCTACGTCCAAACTTAAAATAGTAATGAAGAAATATCAATGGAACTCACTTAAGTATTGCAATATCAACCGGAGAACGTGGTCTGCTATGCACAGTGAATTATTCAAAAATGAGTGAGGAGGACTGTCGAGCAAGTTCTTTATATATGAAATTAACAAAGGAACAGTGAACAAAGACGCTATGACATCACAGCCTCGAATTGGAACAGCTAAGCAAAATGATAATTCAAACAAATTTTAAAGAAGTGGTTTATTTTATTCACATAAATCCATAAGGGCCATCAAATGGTACATGTAACAGACATGTGCAAGTAGGAGGAGATTCCTATTTTTATCTCATTGTACATTAATAAATATAAAAGACACATTAATCATGGAAGAATATAATGCTATACAGTTTTTAGTTAAGTCATAGAATTATTTAAAGTCTGTTTAAAATAGGGTTATGGCTTAACGCTGGATTCAAATTTAAAGATCAGCGCCAAAATTTCGAAAATTCAAATTTCGCGCCAAAAATTCGAAATTTCAAATTTCCCGCCAAAATTAGGAAACTCGAAGTTAATCCTAGGGTTAGGGTTAGAAAAAAACAGTAGTTATGGCGCCCGGAACCCATGGGTAAATAAATTTTCGATGCGCGAAGCGCACGAGAAAATTTATGTACCCTACAATCCGAAAAATTTCGAGGACGCGAAGCGCCCGAGAAATTTTGAGGCCCCCTCGCCGTGTATAAAGGTTAAAGGTCAAGGTCAGTGATCAAACAGTCATGTATTTGAATGATTTTGAGATGCAAACTTTAACTTTGAAAATTCTTAGAAATTCAAAAAGTTAGCCATTTTGTGATAAAAACTTAGAATTTTTCTTGTTGCACACAGCTGCATACAACAGGGATTTTTCATCAAATCAGTACATACCGTACATCATTCGAAAGCTCTTTTCATTTTCTTTCCAACGATTTATTGTATGCAACATGTATGACACCATCCAGAGCAGCTATAGACTTTTGAAAGATTTAGATGGAATTTAGTTGAGAAACTTTCGAAATTTGAAATCATAAATTTACTTATTACATACACTTTCATACAACAGGGATTTTTTCATCGAGTGGGTACATACCTCATTCGAAAGCTCTCTTCATTCTCTACCTAATAATGTATTGTATGCAATGTGCATGATATCATCCTGAAGTGGTAAAAGCATTTCAAAAACATTGTAAATTTATTCTAAGTTTCATCCAATTTGATGATTATTTGAATTAAACAGAACTATGCACTTCTAATTTATTCTAGTATGTTCGGTGCTTTTTCAAAGTCTCTAACAAGCAATTTGAAATATTAAACTTACAAATATCAAACTTTGAAACATTTGTAGATAACTATTTCACAGATGAATATATCCCCAGTTCGAAATGTTCGAAACATTATTCAACTCGAACACATACTCTTGTCTTTTTGGGGGCACCAGGGCAGCGGCGAGGCGCGGCTGGATCTATTATGCTGAACTCCAGCGCAGTTGTCAAATTCTTTTCTTCAGGTTTCAATCGCACACATATCCGCTTCGTGTTTGTTTTTCGTGGAGCATTTCGAACCTGACTTCCACTACGTGTCTTGACTGTTATGAGAGCTTCCAGCGGTGTTTCGATCACACTCCTCTGTAGTATCAAACTTTCATCTTCAGATGATTCCGGATTAAGAGTTGCTGGTCTTGTTCCCAACACTTTGGGTTCACATGGCGATTCAATCCTTTCAGCAGGAGAAGTGGGAGGTGTAGCGGTGCGTTACGTTGTTAATGCAATTAAAAGATATGCCTTGAGAGCCTTGAGGATTAGAACCTTTGATAAGAATTGGTACAAAGCTAGGACTTATATACTTTTTAAACAAAGGAATTCCCAACAGCCAATCAGAGAGGTTCTGATTCTCCCTAATAGGGTATATAAGGATGTCATTGTTCCAATTAAGTAAGTTCTAATCCTCGTGACTTGAGGAAACACTTAACACTAAGAACGAATCATGACTACCCAGAAACAACTGTTCTGTTTCAAGAATGAAAGCCAGATTATAATGGGTGGACCGTTAGATACGACCGTGAATTTATCTTGTGGATGCAACGTAGAGTTGTGGAAGACTCTAACTGTTACCGCACTCCAAAGGAGACATGCACTGCCGGCGAAGTGCCCTGTTCATGGCTGTGACCACGATTTCAGTGACAATTTGACATTCCTCGAATGGGCAGAGGATTTCTTAAAGATCATGGAGTCCCCTGAGGGACGTGACTTGCATCTGTCATTCATTTTCCATGCTTAATTAAACTTACATTGTAAACCTCTTGTTTTTTACTTTACAAAGTCTGTTAATGGGATTCTGATAAGCATCGCAATGAAGACATAGCATGTTTCATATTTAAAACTAAGTGACTACAAATGAATTGGCAGCCTTCAATGGATCTAACTTTTGTCAACGTTAATAAAAGATGTCTATATAGAATGAGAACCTAGTCCTTTTAAATTGTCACAATTGTCCCAGTCGAACACTGCGATTCAAAAGCAAGTTACACTATCGGTACGTAAATCCCTATCAATTCAAATCTCTTAGAAAAATTATAAAACATTGTTCTCATCCATGACCGTTTGAATATTCACTTACACATTTCACGTTCCGATCCTCTACTCAACTCAAAACATTGTACCAAACATTAACACATGAATGAAATCTGTTCCAATCCATTAATCGGTTCTTATCCAGGTTCGCATCCACTTGTTGTAGATAGTGTTCCCTTACTACTCCCGAAATATAATCCAAACAAATTATCTATCCTTGTGCATAACTGTCACTGTCTTGATGTCGACTTTCTCCGTCAAGCAAAAGTACAGAGACATTGCTGCATGCAAAGCTTGCAATTGTTGAGGAAATGAACTGTGATAGTGAAAGAGGGATTGTCTTTTTACTCGGTGATTTAATAGAGAAGACGAGCCTTCCTAGCCTCGATCACACCTACACACCAAAGGTCACATCAGAGACAAAATTGAAGCCCTAGTTTGTTTGAGAGCATTACATGGTACCCTCACGTTAATCGTGTGTGATGGTTCCTCCAAAGCGCATATTAAAATTGAAAGTGTAGTCATGTTTTTTGGAGAAGGGGGATTTTCCTGCCTGGTAGAGACTGGAGAAAGACCGTGTGAAGCACACATCAACAAGATGGGAGGAGCCGAGTCGCATGCATCCAACTTAAAGCGACATTTGATAATCTCATTGAAAATGATTGATAATTGATACAGGAATGATCACTAAAGATAAGTTCAGGTAAGTCTGTCATGAACTATGTGTATGCTGTAGGTTACCAGCTTTTTCGAAAAACTAGGCTATATATACTTGCCACCCGGAGTCGGTTTCCTATCAACCCCCGGAGTCGGAGACTTATCAAAATGATAGGACTTCGCATCCCTGCTTGAAACGCACACGCTTTTTTACTCAGTCAATGTAATTCAGCGCCGTTGCTGCTATTCCGTCGTCATGAAAAAGTGGGAGGAAAGAGAATCCACGCACAGAGCCGAAAAGAACCAAAAGCATCGTTGAGAAAAGTTGACGACAACATGGAGTCCCCGCTCTTCACGTGCCTGCGATAAAGCAGTGCCTTCCTGGCTAATTTACGCTATCAACTGATAGTCCGGCGGCCTTGTGGTTAGAGGGCATTCTTGCACCAACGTCTCTGGTTCGAACCAGGGTTGAATTCGGGGCGGGTCCACCGCTCCGAGTCCATGGACCCGGACTGTAAATTCTCTATTCCGTCGCTTGTTTGTAAATCTAATAACATATGACCGCTGGCACTTGTAAAATTATTATAAATTAGTATAAGGAATCTGGAGATTTATAGGCTACGTCGTGCGACTAGATCTACATGTAGCTACATAGCCTACCAAGGCCGTGCATGTTTGGTTGCCAGATGACTAAACTAAAAGATGATATACGGTAATAATTTACATCATGATTTCTAAATGATAACTAATGGTGACGAATGACTCTAAGCCTAGTCAGTAATTGGTAACCTGCATGCTGCAGAGTTATAGCCTAAACAAGTAGCTGCGTGGCCCTACAAAATGCATAACTACGTTTTTAGGCCCTGGGTATATAGTCTAGCTACCGATGCATCAGGGTTTATCGCTTATAGGCCTGCATTAAAATTACTTGCTTTATGCGAAGGCTATCACAATCGGTCGGTCTTTAAACTTGTACTCCTAATGAGGGTATTGAATCGTGTGAAAAGGTTGTTATATAGGCCTAAAATATGGGGCTAGATGGAAAGCGATGTATGTACAGCAGGGATCCGCCTTTTGTATAGGCGTGGGCCTACTGTTTTTTGGTTTTGGTGGTCTCCATGGCACAGTGGTTAAGTGCTTGTCCTAGCGATCTTTCGGTCCAGAGTTTGAGCCCCGAAAGTCGTCAGGAAGGGCAATCGGACTAGATCACAGCGCTCCAGATTAAAGTCTGACTGTGTTAGCACCGTCCAAGTCCCCCAGTAAAGGGTAGTAGTGACTTCTAAAACCATTCATTGATGGAAGTGTGCGCGGGTCTGCTGAACCGAAGCCCCCGGGTCGTCCAGGTCCTTGACCCGGACGATCCGGAAACCGGATTGAATTCAGATCCGAACCCATCATGGTTTCTGTATCTATTGAGACATGGAGTCTATTCGTCTGGTGCTTAATTTTTCATTTCTGTGCAGAAGAGGCAGTCAAGTTTCAGAAATGCTTTTTTTTAGTTTATCCAAAGAGCACATCCAAAGTCTTTTGACAAATTTGATATCAAAAGCCAATCTTCAAATTTGGACTGAAACAATTTTTTGTCATCTTGCTTGCGATGTTTGACCGCAGATTGTCTATTATCCCGTCCTACTGAAAACTTGCTTCGCAGACACCAATCTCAGATGAAATCGACATTTGGCCGATTTATATCAAATGACCTTTTTTACTCATACATCAATAAAGATGGATTGTCAGTAATATGCGCCACAAAAACTCCACATCACTCGAGAATATGACCCAATGCAATTTTTGTTTCACATTTCCGTAAAACGTCTCATCGCATAGTTAAGCATTTAAACACATGTGTCTTTGTGAAAAATATGCTCAAACATGAAGCTTTAGTTACTATCTTCATTCCTATGAAAAAAGAACCACCAGTTCCGGCGCAATACCCAACTGTGCACCCATTTACGCAAGCGCTAAATTTCGGATAAAACCTTTTGCCAACTTACGGACGCCAGATGATGGAAAACTGAAACTACAAGCGAATACAGAACGATTCCAGTCTATTATTTAAAGTCTTAAGCGATGCATTCTTCTACGATGCATTGAAGAATCAATCAGTGACAGCCACGGAGATGGATTCGGTTGTCGCGGTTACTCTAGAGGTGACGCGATTAGTAGTAAGCAAAACTCCACTTCTGGACCGCGCAAGATGGCGGCCATCGCTGCGTCCCCCCCCCCTCTGGCACGGCAGAGTGTCGTGGTCGGCCGCCGTGGTGCTTCGTGTCTGAGTCCCCCCCCCTCTGGAACGACAGAGGTTGTGGTCTGTCGTGGTGTGCCGGCCGGGTGGGTCCACGTTCACAACATGTTCGCTGACGTCCCCCCCCCCTCTGCAACGACAGAGTGTGAGACTCGGGTGAGTTGGTCCGACCGCCTGGTTGACGTGGGCGACCGTCTAGGTTGACGTGGGCGACCGCCAGGATTAGTCTTGAGGCTATAGTGTGTGATGTTTTTGGTGCAATCTGCTGAATGTTGGGTTGTAAAATGGGTTGTTTCGAGTGGAAGGAGTGGTCGGATGAGAAAACGGAGGTCAGATTCGGATTCAGCGTGAAATTCTGCATCGGTAGGGTGAGTTTCAAGGCAATCGGTGAGAAAAAATTTTCAACATTTTTCGAAAAACGACAGAGTTAGAATTTGGGACGTTTTGGTGTGTAGCGCCCAAACGAAGCATCGGATGAGAAAACGGAGGCCAGATTCGGAATCTACGTGAAATTTTGGGTTAGGAAGGATGTTTCCAGCGAAATCGGAGAGAAAAAATTTTCGGCTGACGTCCCCCCCCTGGACAGCTTGCTTCCAGTGGACGGATTTTGTCGTGCGATAGCTCGTTTGAAAGCTAAGAGTGAGACAAATTCAGTGAAAGAATCGGCTTGTTCCTATCTGTCTTCGTTCAAAAGTTAGAGCGGTTACAAGATTTTAGGTCGGAGCTCGCTCACCTGAAAAAATCCTAAGTGTCAGAGTGACTTTGTATGGGTAAAATTTTGAAAATTTTCCAAAGTGTGGAATTTCGACCTGGGACCGTCACCAAAACATTTTTCATCAAATTTCACTGACCCCCCCCCCCCGACAACAATCTTCTAACTTTGGTTCTAGTGGACGGATTTTGTCTTACAGCTACTCGTTTGAAAGAGGAGAAAAAACTGCTCGACAACATTTTTTGTTGCGAGTCAATCGGACCAGCCGTTCACAAGTTAGAGCGGTTACAAGATTTTAGGTCGGAGCTCGCTCACCTGAAAAATCCTAAGTGTCAGAGTGACTTTGTATGGATGAAATTTTGAAAATTTTCCAAAGTGTGGAATTTCGACCTGGGACCGTCACCAAAACATTTTTCATCAAATTTCACTGACCCCCCCCCCCGACAACAATCTTCTAACTTTGGTTCTAGTGGACGGATTTTGTCTTACAGCTACTCGTTTGAAAGAGGAGAAAAAACTGCTCGACAACATTTTTTGTTGCGAGTCAATCGGACCAGCCGTTCACAAGTTAGAGCGGTTACAAGATTTTAGGTCGGAGCTCGCTCACCTGAAAAATCCTAAGTGTCAGAGTGACTTTGTATGGGTAAAATTTTGAAAATTTTCCAAAGTGTGGAATTTCGACCTGGGACCGTCACCAAAACATTTTTCATCAAATTTCACTGACCCCCCCCCCGACAACAATCTTCTAACTTTGGTTCTAGTGGACGGATTTTGTCTTACAGCTACTCGTTTGAAAGAGGAGAAAAAACTGCTCGACAACATTTTTTGTTGCGAGTCAATCGGACCAGCCGTTCACAAGTTAGAGCGGTTACAAGATTTTAGGTCGGAGCTCGCTCACCTGAAAAATCCTAAGTGTCAGAGTGACTTTGTATGGGTAAAATTTTGAAAATTTTCCAAAGTGTGGAATTTCGACCTGGGACCGTCACCAAAACATTTTTCATCAAATTTCACTGACCTCCCCCCCCCTGGACAGCTAGCTTCTATCTTGGCTTCTAGTGGACGGATTTTCTCGTGCAATAGCTCGTTTGAAAGCTAAGAGTGAGACAAATTCAGTGAAAGAATCGGCTTGTTCCTATCTGTCTTCGTTCAAAAGTTAGAGCGGTTACAAGATTTTAGGTCGGAGCTCGCTCACCTGAAAAAATCCTAAGTGTCAGAGTGACTTTGTATGGGTAAAATTTTGAAAATTTTCCAAAGTGTGGAATTTCGACCTGGGACCGTCACCAAAACATTTTTCATCAAATTTCTCTGAACGAGGGGGGGGGAGGTCAGTGAAATTTGATGAAAAATGTTTTGGTTAAGGTCCCAGGTTGAAATTCGGAAGTTTTAAATTTTTCAAAATTTTCACCACACTGGAGCTCTCACACTTAGGAATTTTTTCACTTGTGGCATGTTACATGGACATGTGCTGGCGGACCAACTTCCCGTGGTCATATGAGAATGGTTCAGGTGTCATATTGTAAAGAATGATGAGACAAATCGTTTGCAACAAACCGGATGTCGCTACGATGAATACTTTCGGAGATAGAGCCATTTTAAGTTTTCTTCCGAGCATATATAAACCCCCGACAACGTAAGTCTGATCACTTCATCGAAAGACGAGGTAAGCGACGGTCGTCGCTCTGAGCTCCCAATATCGGGTGCAAAGGACTCTATCTTTTGAAGTAGGCAAGCTATCTTGCTACTTAAAAGTTTGTATGATAGAGTTTGATAGTGTCTTTACTACTGATAAAATTTTTTAAAAGTAGTATGAGTAGTAAAATGCGGAATTTTTTAAAAATTCTTAATTTTCACTTTTTTCAAAGTTTTAACATATAGACTAAGGTTTTCAAGTATCCTGAGTTCAAATATGCTATCAGATTTGAAATTTAACTAAGTCTAAGGCAGCTTTGAGGGGTTAGATCCCAGCTACTGATCACTACCTTTGACTCGGCGTTCCTGTTACCACTTCGGGGCAGTGACAATGATGTCTTCAGCTGTAAAGAGCGGGTATCGGGGAAGATCTCTCACTTCCCTAGTGATCGGTACAAGGCCTTCGGGCTGTCGACGGGATCGAGTGCCACTCACTACACTCTTTAGGAATATGACTGTACTACATGATTCCAAACTTATACAAATTTCATTATCTTACAGTTCACAATAAAATCTAAGATGGCCAATGACAAAAATCGTAAATATCATATCAAAATGTGCTCTTGTGGGCGAGTTAATCGCAGTGCGGACGCCAAAGCTCATGTGAAGAAGGCGGGCACCGGCCACATGATTGTCTTGAATAGGGTTGCTTGCGTAAAGTGTAGAGTGCTGAAGGGTGATGAGGATGAGGTGCGGTTTTACAGAGTGCATGCTGACTGTAGTGGTGGTTTAGTGACTGATTTGAGATTTACGCAGTTGATTGTGGAAGAGAGGGAGCGAATGTTGGCGAATGTTGCGAATGTTGTTGAGAATGTTGTTGAGAATGTTGTTGAGAATGATGAGTTGGCGAGAGCGGTTGCGTCGTTGGAGGGTGAGATTGAGCAGCGGAAGAGAGTGCTTGAGAGTGATGATGAGGATGATGTGGATTTAGATAGGGAGCGTGTGAGGAAGCGTGTGAGGAAGTTGAGCTCTTCGTCATCGGAGGTGTCCAACATCGTCATCACCGACCCCCCGAAGAGCTCATCTTCCCCAAAAGTGAAGAGTGGTGGGATTCGTATGCAGTCGGCGAGGTGGTTGAAGGATGAAGAGAAGAGACATGTTTCGCAGCAGATGGCGCATGAGTTGTTAGTGAATAAGTTTGAGAGTTTGAAGAAAGTGAAGGATGAAGTTGTGAAGGAGTTGGATGAGTTGAAAAAGAAGGATTTGAAGTCGAAGGAGGTGGCGGATGAAAACATTAGAATGAGGCGTTGTGTGACTGATTTGAAGAATAAGACGCGAGAGTTGGAAGAGAAGAATGATGCGTGTGAGAAGAGGGCGAGTGCTGCGGAGAGAAGAATGAGAGATGCAGAGGCGAAGTTTGAGGAGATGATGAAGGAGATGAGTGTGTTGAGAGCGAGGAATGTTGAGTTGGAGAGGACTGTGGCTCGGCGGGGTGATGAGAGGCAGGCGTGTGAGAAGTTGGAGCGCATGAGGGATGAGTGGGAACGTGTGAATGAGGATCGTTTGTTTGAATTTCACATCCCTATTCGGGACAATCATTTGGCCGGCGAAGTACTCGTAAACCAGAATTTAGACGAATCCATCCTATGCTACAATGGTCATCCCACGAAAAAATGCCTCCACGCCAGCTTACGAATGCGCGGCCATCTACACAAATTTTCGATTCGGAAACGCGCGAGACTACCTAAGGATGACTAACTTGGTAAGTGAAAAAGTAAATAAGATAGTATATCCTATTCTAACACATATCATTTTCATTGCAGATCTTTGCCCGCCTTCACCACCCCATCACGTCACTCCCGAGAACGAACCATCGGCTCTCTTAAGGGCCACCTAGGGGCAAGACATGATAGAACCTCCACGCGGTTTGCCCTGGGCAGTCTTCGGACTGGCGAATACTATCATTAAGTTGAATCTTCTATCAGTCAACTTGAACGTTGCGTCGCGTTAGAGGGGTATATAAACCACTGCCTCTCATTTCATTTCATTTCAATCATGCAGACGCCGAACAGTCAAGTCAGCTCTCCTCGCGGACCGCAGTTAAGGCCGCGAAATTTATTTGAGGAGTTCGTCAGGCTAGAGGAGCAAGACAGAGTCCACAACAATCTTGCTCGGATTGGTAATCCGATGACAGCAACTGCTGCCAATCCAACGGAATGGCGCTACATTCCACTCTATACTCACATGCCAGTTAGTGTGGAAGTCGACAGTGCTACCAAAGAGAGAGTCTTTGACTCTCTCAGCAGAATTGGTAGGCTGTAGGATGACGACTCCCGAGAACGAACCATCGGCTCTCTTAAGGGCCACCATGGGGCAAGACATGATAGAACCTCCTCGCGGTTTGCCCTGGGCAGTCTTCGGACTGGCGAATACTATCATTAAGTTGAATCTGCTATCAGTCAACTTGAACATTATGCAGTCGATTGCTATCCCTGAAGCATTCTGATTCGCTGTTGAGCAATTCATTGTTGAAAACCCTATATAAGCCAGAAGATTGTAGCGCTTCTCATTCAATTTGAAGTCACGATGGAAGCGACATCTGCCGACAATATTCCCGTCTTCACTGATGAAGACAACGGTATTCCCGAGTTCGTCATCCTCGACGAGTGGGATGAGGATGAGAAGAAGGGGAAGATCAAGAGGATCGTTTGGACGGATGAGGTGTGGACCCCAAATACCACCCGCATCCGAAAGGTGCCAGATGCACCACCACGGCTTAGGCGGTATAGGGTATACGAGAACCTAACCGTCATACCTATTGACTATTCAAGCCAATAGTCATCTTGTTACTCCCGAGAACGAACCATCGGCTCTCTTAAGGGCCACCATGGGGCAAGACATGATAGAACCTCCTCGCGGTTTGCCCTGGGCAGTCTTCGGACTGGCGAATACTATCATTAAGTTGAATCTGCTATCAGTCAACTTGAACGTTGCAAATGAAGTTCGGTGTAATACTTCCTTTCGACGGGCGTTCCTGTAAAGGGCGGCGGTGAAACCCGTAGCTATGTATACCGCAAGGGACATTCGGCAATGGTCAATCTTGTTAAACCTCTCTGCGTCATGTTTGCAAGTGATTGCCTCTGTCTCAACGTAGCATGCATTCGCGTCAGGGCGACATTTAGCCAACTGTCGAAGGTTGCCTAAAACTTTCCATTGCATACGTTATGAGAACCATGAGTTCTACCTGTCTCTATCAATGAGACGAATTGATGAATGGAATGAAATGGGAGGACACTCACGCGCCACACGCAACATAACACACTTCTCTCTTCCGTAGTCTAACAAGCTCTTTACACATGGATCGCAGTCGATTGCTATCCCTGTATCAGAAGTGTAAGCTATCTTAATTTATTTGACACTATTTTATCTACCATCATCGTCCATATGAAATGTTTTTAGATTTACAAGTTAGACTAAGCGTGCTACTATTTCCAAATGAAAAGTATACATGGTTAAATCATCCACTTAAGCCCATCCGTAGTCTAACAAGCTCTTTACACATGGATCGCAGTCGATTGCTATCCCTGTATCAGAAGTGTAAGCTATCTTAATTTATTTGACACTATTTTATCTACCATCATCGTCCATATGAAATGTTTTTAGATTTACAAGTTAGACTAAGCGTGCTACTATTTCCAAATGAAAAAGTATACATGGTTACCGGTAAATCATCCACTTAAGCCCATCCGTAGTCTAACAAGCTCTTTACACATGGATCGCAGTCGATTGCTATCCCTGTATCAGAAGTGTAAGCTATCTTAATTTATTTGACACTATTTTATCTACCATCATCGTCCATATGAAATGTTATAAGATTTACAAGTTAAACTAAGCTCGCTAAATCTATCACAAAAAAAAACTTAACATCATTTTTTTTTGAGTTCCTAATGAAAAATATAACATGTTAAATCAGCCACTTAAGCCCATCCGTAGTCTAACAACTCTTTTACTCATGCATCCGCAGTCGATTGCTACCCTAGTATCTAGAGTAACTATCTTAATTTTTATGTTATCACTATTTCCTCTCCAGCATCTCCCAATGAAATGTTATAAATTACAAGGTAACTAAGCGGGCTACTATTTCCAAAGAAACAGTATACATGGTTAGAATCATCCACTTAAAGCCCATCCGTTGTCCCCTAACAACCTTTTACACATGATCGCAGTCGATTGCTAGTCCTGTATCAGAAGTGTAACTATCTTAAATGTGAGTTTACACTCTTTTCATCTACCATCATCCCCATATGAAATGTTATAAGATTTACGAGTTAAACTAAGCGCTACCGATTTCCAA
>CAJQUW010015891.1:0-38442 GCA_907163375.1 Prostheceraeus crozeri | reverse complement strand
TAAGTCCTGGAGATGGCACCACTCTGAGCCAGTCGCTGCATGGGGACAGATATGGCATTGCTAATTTCTATGACTTCTATAATATAGCATCTGGACAGAAATCTAAAATAGCACATATACGAGATGAGGCTGATATTGTATTTCATATTGATGCATTCAAGGATGTATCTGTTGATTAATTTTCGTGATAATGTGCAATTACATCTGGAAAATCATGCCGATTTACATCAATTTTGAAGTATAATTCCTATAGTTTCTTTTTCAGTCCGACTTTGCCCATTGGTGAGACTCTGATCAGAATACGGTAAGTTATCTGATGAAACTTATTCATGTATCAATCAATGTCATTCACATAGATCTGCTGGCTACTATCTTTTGAATTAAATAAAACATTGGAGTGCTATCAACAGAAATTATTTACGAACACGCAAGATTTTAAGAGAGAGTTAATCAATAATCAAAGTCAAATAATTAATCCTTTGGAAGCAAACTGGCATTTCAGCTTATACACTTTTTGCTTATATCAGGTCATATATTCCCTTTTCCAAGTGAAGCAGCACATCAAATAACACAAAGTGCTACGTTGATTCGTGGATTGGTTATTGATTTTGGTTTTACTACCTGAGATAACTTTATTCATTCGGGAACTTTCGAAGAACCAACACCAAAGAAAAACACTACATCTGTTTGTTCCTTTGCTTTTAATGCCATAGCGGTATATAGAAGCTCAGAATATTGATGCAACATGCACCAGGATAGAATCGAGCTCTTTATTTTATAGATATCATTCAGAAATAGCCATATCCATATAGGGTGCTCATTTAGATTGTCCGATAAAAGAATATGCAATAGCACTGCAAACTTGTATTATTTTTATTAATTAAATAGTTAAACAATTAATGAAATTTCATAATCCTTCATGAGATATCCCTTTTCCATATAGGCTCTGAAATCATTGTGTAAAGCAAGATAAAAAAGCTCATGATCTTTATTGTGTTGAATTCTTCGATCGTTGCAAGGATAATTTCAGGAGAATATACTCGTCTGTTATCTTGCAATCAGATTTCTGTTGCTCCGAAATTCAAAAAGTACGAGTATAGTCTTACTCGTATTTATACATTTTTTGCTTTAATTTGAGGCGACGAGCGAAGTCAGTTTTCATTACACATTTGAGAATTATGCTTCCATATCGATTAAGACTTCTTCTTTCATTTGAGGAAGATCGATTGAGACTCATTGAATGATTTCATTGTAGCCATCAAATTCAGCAATTGTGAGAATGTATTGGCTGTGGCACAAAAGAAGAGAAATTTTGCTATGGTCGTCGGCGTAAATCACATTGTTCTTTATCGATAGATTCTGTGGCTTATTTTTCAAAGGAAAGCAATGAAATGTAGCTGGAGAGTGTTTAAATTCTTATACCGGTACACAAACACAGAGCATATGTTCAGCAGTTTCCTTTCTTCACAAACATCGCTGATGATTTGAAAAACACTCATTAACAGCGCTCGCAGAGTAAGAGTAACAAGAATACAATGCACATAACTTCTGTATGAATGACATCGATTCATGTAAATCAGCCTCATTTAGTATAGAAGGGTCAAGGATATCTGTTCAGATTTCTGTCCAGATGCTACATTATAGAAGTCATAGAAATTAACAATACCATAGAAAGTCCTATCATCTACTAAACTACTATCTACTTCTATGATAGAAGTCCATGTATCAAGCAACATCAACCGTTTGAGTTATTTCTTTTTTCATCTAGCCTAAAAATAATCTGTATTTCAAGAAAAAAAGGTTTTACAAAAGGATGAACACTACAAGTAATAAAAAGTTCATAAAAAAGTCCTATTTCCCTGTTTGAGGTATTGATATTAATTTTGATAATTGATAGAGAAAGTAGATAATACCATAGATAGAAGCACCATGTTAAAGTGAATGTCGTAGTATTAAAAGTTATCTATGGAATAAATCAATGCTATTTGACCAATTTCCGTACTGATATTAATCAAATGCACCATAGCGATGAAGTGACATGACAAATGTCAGATGAGCCGCAGGCCTAGGCTGACATTTATTAAGTCATAGACTTCTAAATTTCTCTGGACAGATAGGTTGAAATTGGCTTATACATGATCAGGCATGGACTCCTAAATATAGATTACCTTACAAATAGACTGTCAATAGGCATAATCAGCATTTTGGAGAACAGGTTGCCCGCCAGCACAGTATGTATGTATATTTATGTACATTAGGAGTTAGGACGCATGAGCCTATACATGCTTATGCGCTAAACGCATGTGCTATACCTCCGCGTTATTTGCTAATTTTGCGATATTTCTTCTAACAACTTTCTCAGAACTGAGGCATTTGAGATTTCATGAACAAATATCTTGCACATGCTGTTGAAAAATGTCATTGAAATTTCGGAAATCTGATTCATGTACGTGCGAACAGCGAGTTTTTTCGAAGAAGTAATCGGAAAAGTGATGATGATATTCATCGATAGTCTGAGCATTGTCCTTTCATTTTTTAAAGAAAGATGCTATTTTCTTAGACAATTATTCAGTTATAGCTTGCATAACCTGGAAAAATGGTTTTTCTTCGCTATTCTCACAAATAAAGTTTTTATATGAAAATTAAAAAACTATTCAGTTTGATCTCATACAATACCCTCTAGCAAGGAATGTATAGTTGAAGCACAGATACGTTTGGTGGAAAAGACTTCCCATGATCAATTTTGCTCAGAAACATTGCAGCTTCAGGATGTCGAACATTGCCAACTCATTATTTGTGACATTACACTCACGACAAAAATTATTTTTTTACATTTCAGGAGTGAAGGGCAGCAAGCACCACTTATATCATCTCGATTATTAGGATTCATATTGAAATCAGTTTTTGTATGCAAACATTCTCCGGCATACACCTCATCTTCTGTGGTTGACTGCAAATACATAGCAGGTTCACCAGCTACCCATGAGTAAGTCTCTGTGAGACGAAACGTCGGGTTTTAATCAGTAACTTACTTGTTTTTATTTTAGCTACATTACCTCATCCTGCAATAAAAGTACAGGGAGCAGAATAACTTGTTTTAACAGGGCTATACTACTACTTAAATGATAATCAATTTATTAGGGCAAAAACGAATTGAATGACAATTTAACAAACAGGTAAGTTAGAGTTAAGCCGGTAATAAAGAATTGAAGTTACTGGAAATCAGTCAGCGTCGGGAATATGAGACATACAAAAGGTTGGAAAAGGTAAGTATAAAAGTTACTCGATTAGATTGAACTCGAGTTCAGTCAACTTTGTTGCTTTGAATTTTTCAGTGTTGCCCCTGAACCCTCAGATGGAAATTGTGCATGTTCTTAGAATTTCGAAAGATATTCGTCTTCTAACCCAAGAAATAACGTCAGAATATCTTTGATTGTTTTTCAGGGCCATCAATTGTGCTGTTCTTGCACTCATCTGCCATGTCACCGGTTGTTGAGAAAACGAGATGTGTAAAAGTGGCCTTTTCAATTTGCATCACTCGTTCATGGTATGCGCGCTTTTTCTCCAGTTCATGTGCTGAATACATGACCTTGAGGGGTTTGTTAGCGTTGGATCGAGCGTTAGGATGAAAAACCCTTACATCGAAGAATGCTTTGTCCAACGTACCCCAAACACCTCTTGCCGATATATCCAGCCTTCCCTCATCCCTGGTGTTAGTACTGCTAGGGAGATGTTCACCACTTAAAGGGAGGAGATGAGGCTCGATAAGAACGTAGGCTCGATAAGCTGTAGTATCCCGAATGCTATTATGACGGAGAGATGCATATCCTCCCTTTTTGCAAATGAGAAAATGATCATTCGTGTTGATCTGACCGCAGACTCAAGTTTTGGGGCAGTCCAAGACAGAAAAATTATAGCTGAGTGCAATTTCATCGTGAAACTCTCGCTTATTAAAAATGAAGTTATGTTCGGACAGAGGAAGTGCGGTTAACCATTGACAGGTTCCTTTTTCTTGAAGTAATTCAATTTGTCTCACCATTTTATCACATAAATGTTCTTTCACTTCAGCAAACACTTCTTTTATGTTGCTTTCCTTTTCTTTCTTGATTGGTGATGCTAGCTTCACATGTTCAGTCTCTAAATACAAAATCAAAATTTTGTTCGATTAACGCATTCCATATTTGCTGCGTTATTCTCAATGAATTCTGATATTCCGTTTCTGCTGACTTCATTGGATTTTCAATTGCCAGCCCACCGTTTCGCACAGGAAGAGACATCACTTTTCTTTCTTCTATCGAGATATTTCGACCACAAATTGCCGGCAGAAATTCTAACTGCAGCAGATCTTCAATCCCTGATAACCATTAGGAAATTCCAGGGGTAGTCCTCATCAGGAAATTCCATCTCTTTGAGTTCACATAAACATAAGCTGAGTATGCTAGTTGGGGCTCAGTTTTTGCAATGGCAGAAATAGCTTTGATGTCCTCTTGCCATTTCAGCACAGCTGATTTCACGTAGCTTTCTCTGCCAGCGTCAATTCCTATGAATGATCCCAACTAGCGACACTACTACTATTACTAGCTTCATCAATGATTGAGGGCTTCAGCGGGTGTACAATGTTTTGACAATCACTGTCTTCTAGTCATAGAAATGGAGCTACATACATAGAGTGCGTGGATATGCGAATGATACAAATTCTAATAATGAAAAGAGAGTTGCACAAAACGAAATGTACAAAAAGTAATATCGCATAGTCTAAACAGACATATTTTTACAGATATACTCATGATAACACACACATTTGTCTATCTTGAGGCAACAATATCATACCGACATCATAGATTTTCTTAGATCATGCATCGCAAATGTCACTAATCGGAAATACATGAACAGCATAGACAAGTTATGAGACATTGATAATTGTCAGATTGGAGATTTACACAGAACACTTCCCCAGGAGGTTGATGACGTCGTTTATTTTTGCCTTAATTGACGAAGAATAAAATGAAGTGAAATGAAACAGTGCTATGGATTCCATTAAACAGCTCGTGACATGGACTACTAGATACATGCCCTCTGACGTAAACCTTACATTTTTTTACATTTTGGCTGACAGTCCAGGTGTTATATATCTAGGTTATTGCTGACTCGTGCATAGACTTCTAAGAGAAATTTAGAAGTCTATGGCTTGTGAATATGCTGAATCATAGACTTCTTAATATTGACATGATGAAGTCTATGACTGAATATTCAATTCTGTGGACTATTTGTTATATACATTGGAAATTCTAAATATAGATAGCTATGGACGTGGACGCGTCTATGTTTATTAATAAAGCCAGATTCCGTGGCACGTAGAAATCAAATTATGCAAGACAGACGGATGAAGCTTTGAAAATTTGATTTACTTTACCTCATCTCACACAATGTTGACTATTCACTGAGATTGGCGCTGCTTCGTTTTATTCCACGGCTTGAAATCAACATTCTATTTTTCCTCCATTTCAAAATGACTTTGAGATATTTGCTTTTGCTAAATCTAATTTATCTGGTTCTAGCTCTTCGATCTGGATATAAGACCTGCGGTCTTGAGAATAAACACTGTCTACTTTACTGCTGTCATGGTGTCTATAAAATGGTGGGAGGTGTTAATGTTACAACCACTGATTGCTGCGACGACTGCAATAAGAGCATTGACAAAGACGATCGGAAATGGTGTCTTTCAAAATTCCTGAGTCCCGGGACTCTAAAACTGGTTGTCGCCATTGTAGTGATTATATTTATTCTTATCATTGCTGCTGTTGTCTTATGCTGCTGCTGCTGCACGGCGGCTGCTTCCAAGTTAGGAGGAGCAATTTTTACCAGAAAGAAAAAAGGAATTGTGCATTCTTTGGGAAATAATTATCAGGCAATGCCTCCCCAACAGCAGCAATATCAGTATGGTCAACCGGGACCGCCGATGCAATACCCACCTCAGCAAATGCCGAACCAGTAACAGCTAAACTCCAAAACAATATCATCAAAACAAGTCATACCACATGTGACTTTCTGCTTTAAAATGGCTATCACAAGAATTTGTTTTGAGATGAGAAATCTGAAATATATGCTTTTTCAACAGTCCGCCGATCTGGTCAACCTGCGAAGCAAAAGATACTTGATCCATTTCCCCCTTGGTGAATAACAAGTAGAAATGTGATACAATTAAATATCATCTCGCAAACAATAACCTATGCAACAAATAAGTCATCAACTTTCATTTCAGACAATTTTTCATTTGATAGTTTCCATTTTTAAGATTGTTCTCCGAAGAAAGTGCGTTTTGGTTGATAATTTTTTGTTTCATAATTCAGATCGCTAGAACTGAGTGACTGTACCATGACATGAAGCTCTGGAATCATATTATTTAGTTTCATTCAAGTTTCATTAGGAGTTACAAACCCTTTAAGTTTCACCTTGATTGAGAGATGACAATGTGAAAATTCAATTAAATGTGTTCTTTCTTAATCATCATAATAAAAATAGCTAAAGAAGTTTCATGGCCTTTTGAATTGCTATAGTATTGTTATCACACACCCCATTCCTTTGGAATATGATAAGCTGCGCCCATTATCCACATTCTACACATGACGACGATTAAAACAATAAATACACCCTTTGCCTTTTTCGTCCTTGTCTTCTTTTGTTTTTTATGATTTTTGTCATTATTTTTATCATCTTTGCCCAACGTGTATTTAGACTCCGACGTAGCATTGGTAACTTTATATCCTTTTTCTATTGTCATCGACTTGATTGAGGTGTTCACCAATTCTTGGTGAAGCAACAAATTCGCTTTTTTATTAATTATTCACTTTATCATTTTTTCATCATTTATTTATGAAACTGGGAATCAAGAGCGCAGCCAATTATCGATCGAAATATGCATCATTTACCTTTTAAGAAAAGAATCTTGCTGTTTTTATTTTTTAGAATAATTTCACTAAAGATTTTGCAAACACTGAAGCTTTCGCCATAACTAGTAAATTTACTATAATTACAACAACAACAAAGGCTATTTCTTAAAAATCAATCAGATATGCTGCTTAGATCCAATGAACATTTGTTCACTCTTTGAAATTGATGTTGTACCATTCTACACAGTGATAGCTGGCCCTCTAAATATTAGATTGGATCTGTTAATAATCGTTAGTGGACGCTAGCACTAAATAAGGACTCCAGAACTGTTGGACATCAGCGTACGGCTACTCTTCTTCCAGATCAAGAAGTCTCTGATGACATAAATTCTAACATTGATTGACACTACATTTCGTACACTGTCGAACAAAGATTTTGCTTATCTGCATTTTTCTAAGCTTTTACTCAATTCAAATATCCTGATCACGAATATACATAATGTTCATTTTTTCATTCCACCGTCATTAAAGCAATTACACTAGATTTGAAAATTTTTGCTTTTTTCAAAGAAACACGCATCTCACTACTCACTATGTAGCACATTCAAGTATTAATTGAAAGTTATTAATCTCTTGTGCATTTTGAAATCTGTAGCTTCCACACATTAAGCATAGGCCTACTCTGTCCACAGTGTCAGTAACTTAAAGTAATTAAATTCAGGACACGTTGGTTCTAACATGTAAGAAGGACCGTAGACCTACATTAAAGAGGCTGAATTTATCGCAATAGTTCGATATCAATATCTTGCATTATCGTCTTGAATCCATGACGCATATATCATGGTAAGATCAAAAGTTGAAGGAAGATGGGATGTCTTATTTCGAAGTGTTTCATCTCAGACAGACATCTACTATAATTCACTGCTCAATGTCATTAGCTGTGGTCCTGAAAAAATGGAAATATGCCATTAGTAGCAAGTTCATATCCAATAGATGTGAAAAAAGACATGTATCGCAGTCAACACAATCTTAGAGCTACTTCACTGTAGTGAACATCAGTGGAATGCGTATATACAGACTTAAAAATCTTGATGACTATAATGGGTATAAATAATGGATTTACCTAACATAATTGCATGCTGTGCATATGTGAGACAGTCACAAGAGAGGCGATCACTAAAAGTGAACATGGCTTCAGTGACAATGGACACACTCTAGTAGTTGCTTTAGCTGTAACTTTTTGCTCATAAGCTTAGTATAAATTAGCATGTTAACTATTTGAAGACAAGTTTGCTAATTGTCGTCTCTTGTGATGCAAGGTAGGCATGATTTTGAAGGTTGCAAGGTGCATGCAAAAGCTATTTTCAATAATCTTTTTCTAATTCTGTATGAATACGCATGGCTCCCTTTGAGAACAATGATGATACAGTAGTCTAGCTGATTTGACGTGCGATTATTAACTCTAAAAAGGAATAAATTGCATAGGAGCATGGGAGCCAGACGTCAGAATCTGTCGTTGGTAATATGCAATGATAGTAGGTCTATATCAGGGATTGCACCGGGTCAAGAGCCCGATCCGGCGGATCCTGTTGTAAATATCTGGATCCGGGATCCGGTATGAGATCCGCCCGGATCCCGGGTCCAGCGAAGAGCGTTTATGATGAGATGTTGATGGTCATTAACCCCTTGAGTACCATCACGAGATAATCTCGTAGTAGGGACTTGCCATATCATGCGCCACTACGAGAATATCTCGTATTCATCTACTTTATTTCACATTGCGTTTCTGCTGACTCGGGATCTGGTAGAGTCGCATCGTTAATGAGTTTGGCGCATTCAGCGGAATATTTTATGACTCTAACACACATAATGACATTTCAATCGTGTGTTGTTGATCGATCTTTCACGTGCGCGTGCGCGTACGTGTGAAGTAGGCAGTGAGACAAAAACTTGCTACATTGCAGCACATAATGACGCGGGCTGCAGGTTTATCTATTCGATTGATGTGTCTCAAACAAAGACGCAATGATTGGACGCTCGCTTGCATGATGAAGAGCGATCACGCCTCCATCAAACGATTCATTTTTCATAAGCAATGGCTGGTAGACCGAAACGACATCACGTACCGGTGAGAAAGTATGGATTCACGGAAGATAGTGAGGATGATGTGACGGATGGTGAAAGTGACTATCTGCATTCTGACGCATCGATTAGTGAAGACTCTGAGACTTCCGACAACTCTGATTCTGACGACAACGCTCCCGACGTCCCAGTTAGTGCCTCCTCAGCACAGTGGACATTCGTCACCCCCGAGACAGACCCTGGTCCACCTGACCTCGCCTTCAATAGTCAAGAAGGCTGGTCTCCTACAGTGACAAATCCTGATGAAATGCAGGCAGTGGACTTCGTTTCAATGTATTTGAGCGACCACATATTCGAGAAACTTGTGACGTGGACGAACAAAAGAGCAGAGATTGCAAAAGAAGATCTTGGCGAAGGCAATGAATTGCATTGGAAAGACGTTACTGTTCCCGAGATGAAGACATTTATCGGTTTGACTTTTTGCACTGGATTGATTAGAAAGCCTGAACTTCGAGATTATTGG
Source organism: Prostheceraeus crozeri (assembly GCA_907163375.1). Lineage (NCBI taxonomy): Eukaryota > Metazoa > Platyhelminthes > Polycladida > Euryleptidae > Prostheceraeus > Prostheceraeus crozeri. The sequence continues at coordinate 28,947 of CAJQUW010015891.1, read as the reverse complement.
TCTACCGAGCTTCTCATGTCTACTCCATATTTCGGTCACCAGAATAGCCTATCGAGAAATCGATACCTCATGATTTTGAAATTCATCCGATTTAGTGATCCCGAAGCTGCCATCCTGAACGACAAAATGAGTCGTATTCAAGAATTTATTGACTGTATTCACGAGATCTGCAAGCAATGGAATCCAGAGCAGGACTTATCGATAGACGAGACTTTGCTTCTTTTCAAAGGCCGATTGTCCTGTAGACAGTTCATTCGCATAAAGCGTGCGAGGTTTGGAATCAAGTCTTATGTTCTCACAGACGCGTCCGGATATATGCTATACTTTCATCCCTATGTTGGTGCCGCTACTGATTTGAAGGTTGAAGACGAATCTGGCGTGGAGCAGTTTGAGCTATCGAAAAGTGAAAGAGTTGTGGTCTTCTTGTTGGAAAAAGCAGGCTTGCTCGACACAGGACACGTTGTTTCCTGTGACAACTGGTACTGCAGTGTTCGACTGAGTGAGTACTTATTCTCTAGAAGCACTGGTATACGAGGAACGATACGGGTGAATCGAGGAGTTCCCGGGGAGTTATCTCGCTCTGTAGTAGAGAGAGGCAGCACTAAATTCGCGAGAAGAGGAGCGACTCTCTGCATGAAATATGCAGACAAGAAAGATGTGTTCCTGATCAGCACTGTTGAAGCAGCTGGGTTTGTTGAAAAGACTCAAAATCTTCCTGGAAATAAAAGATGTGCTGTGCAAAAGCCAGTTACCGTGTGCAACTACAATCTGAAGATGAACGGTGTTGACCTCATAGACCAACTTATAGCTCCCTATGACTGCACCCGACGGAGCCATGCATGGTTCAAGAAAGTTGGCTTCAATGTTCTGCAAAGGATGTTGATAAATGCATTTGTCCGTTTCAATCATAAGCCTGGTAACAACATGAGACTGAAAAGTTTCATCAAGTTATCAATTGGACACTTCACAAGAATACCGTCAGAACCAGCGAAGCCGGGAACTTCTTCTGGCAGACGGTCGTGTGATTCAAAAACAGTCCCAGCAACCCTTCACAAACTGACAAGAATACCAGAATCTGAGCGGAAGAAGTATCCAACAAAGCCATGCCGGATTTGTTCAAAAGACAAGCGGAAGGAGTCCCGATATCAATGTCTGGGCTGTGTTGGTGAGCCTGGACTCTGCATAAATGGTGACTGCTTTGACTTATTTCATAAATAATTCACTTGTTGTTGCTTATTGAGTCATATACTTGCACAAAAAACAATTTCAACTGGATTGAGTTTTTTTCATTTTTTCCATAAATCTTTGGGATCTGGCGTCGACTTTCGTTTTTCAGCTTTGGTACTCAAGGGGTTAATGCTGTGGAAAATCCTATCTAACGAAGAAGTTATAAAAGTTATAGAACCTCAAACTTGTTTTTCTCGTTGCTGACTTAGAGTTGGGAGTGGCAGCCAAGAATGCGAATATATATCTTAATAAAAATATTTTATCCAGGAGTGTCTGTAGCTCGGCATTGAATGACCATCTATTAATGTGCAAAAAAGATGAAGTAACTTTTTTATGCTTTGTTCATTCTAATTGTCATGTTGCCGTTGTAGACTTGTGACCACTGCACCCGCTTTGTTAATCCACACCAAGAAATGAATAGACATCCATGACTTTCAAAGCTAATAACATAAAAAGCTCCATTGTGCCTCTCCAAATTTATGATATTGATCCGACTACCTTACACTTACAATGAACAATAGCTGTAATTATTAATATGTCTATAATAGTTGGATACGCGCATATTAGTAAAATAAACAAGGAGAGAATCAAGCTGTCCTTCCTTTCTTTTAATTAAATATACTTGTTTATCGTTGTTGAAATAGCTTTTTGATTCACAATCATGGTAAATGTAGACTTAATTAATTCAGAAATTCAGTTACAGTTATCAAGTCTTAAAAAAGAGTATACACATTTCTATATGCTCAGTCTCAGATTGTATTACCGATATTTTAGATACTTGCAATCATAGAGTGAGTATATTAGGTAGAGTGGTAACTCCGCATTTATGAAATCCCCAATGTGTATACACTTTCGATTTTATTGAATGAACTCGTGGGAGATACAGGTGGTACCAAATGTGAGATATGCAAATTTTTTGCAGTTTTGCAGAAATTACAGCGGAATTGACTGATCATGCCAAAGTGTTTGGATCATGCAGTAATGCAGAATGAAATGATATTATTTTACAGATCGTCCGTGCCATAACAGACTTGGATAGTTAATGCTTGTTAAATTAGCAACTCGATGACCTGGTATTGCTTTCATCCTGAACCTCAAGAGAATCTTCTTAAGCGAGATTATATCACAGACAACCTGCCACTTGCAGAGCAAAAAATTACATAATCAAAGATAATGATTTCAATTAACTTTGACGGATGTAAATGGGTCCACATCATCACTATTCAGATTCAAGAAATGAAACATGAATTTAGTAAATCATAAAATCATGCCGGTGAAAACTTTATTGAAAACTTGAAATTTCAGCAAAGAAAGCACGGATAATATCGCGACTTTTTCATGAAGACTTTCATTATAATACAATTCATGAAATTCCCCTGATAATCACCTTGATTTCCGCTTTGTTGGGATGCTTATTAGCACATATTCATTTCTTTTGCTATCCAACAGGTCTCATACTACTTATATGGGAGAGTCATCTCGGTAGTATATAAATTGGCAAATATTGACTATTTTCAAAAGTGCTCAAATCATTTTTTGGACCATGGGAGCGTAATCTCCGCAAAAAACTGAATCTTTTCATATAAAATTTTCACTGTATACAGATACTTTTTGAGTCGACACAATACCCATATATCCCTTCTATGCTTGCAATCACCCATTGATATTTAGTAATGATATTCTGTAAAAAAAGGTAATAACAACTGAGAACCAGAGTGACAACTGCAATTGGCGATAGCAAAAGCCTCGGATTTCAAAATCACTTCATCAGTATGTTTTTATGTATTATGAAAAGCATAACTTAAACTTAATCTCAGGAACCAGACTATTCAATGTTTCATGATCATGAACACGAATTACATGCAGTTTTATCACTTTTGATCATAGAATCCGGGATCCGCCCGAGTATCCCGGTCTAGGATCTGGATCCGGGTGGTTGAAAAACCCGGATATTTGAAATTCCTGGTCTATATGCCATTGGATCGTACCCATACCTACGTATTGCTGATGCACCCTAGGTCAATGTCAAGGTCTTTCACGAAAGAAATGTTAGAAATGCAGTGTGGGATTGTGCGCCAAGTGCTTCAAAGCGCAACACATTTGGTGACTTATTTCGTGACAACATGAACCGCTATACATATACACAAAGACAAAAGAGTCGTTTTGCAGAGCAAAATAGGCCTACTAAAGAGAAAATCACTGATGGAATGCACGTGTACAATGCATGTGTATTTGTTTGAGTGTCATAGAAACTGTTATACACTGTCAGACATGCTTTTTTGCCATCCGACAGTGCCACAAATTATATTTTAAAAATTATATTGTTCTTATGTGAATTTAATTTGCATGTAAACTACATGTAACTGAATAATCCATTAGAACAATTGATATGAATAATGGATGTGAAAAATCAGATTTGAAATGTACAAGTCAGATGCTCGTGCTAGACAAATTGTTCTTATAGCAGTTTTATGAAGCTCACTGCTTATTTTCCCTTTCATTATCACAATCTTGCCATCTTCGAATTCGTTCCGAAATAACTCGCATCCATTCTACATGTGAAAATATTCATGCTTCGTGATCATTAAAGCCATCTTGTTGACATCATTAGAAATATGCAAAGAAATCACAGCCGCATTTAATTAATGGATTGAATTTCGCCCCTCTGGTATGGCCTGCGCCAATAAAATTTTATCAAGCGTGTGAATTAAGTACTAAATTTAATATCCCAATAAATAGGATAATAATTTTCTGATTCTTTTTATTCTTCTTATTCTCTAATTTCTCATAATAGGATAAATAACAATTTTCTTTAGAATTTTTTCTGCGTAATTGTCAACAGCAAGTGCCCTCGTATTTTTTATCACCACTAAGGTAGGTGACGTGAATAAGACCCACCTAACAGATTTAGAGCTCTACAGTCTTGAATTCTTGATTAAATATATGAATTTATATTCAAATTATCTATTTCTCGTGCAGTTGACATGTGTGAGAAGTTCATGTCGATTTATGCAAAACTTCTGGTGTACGAGCAAAAAGATGAAAAATCACCGAGTGGGCCTTGTACCGACACGTGTAGGTAATAAGGCCCATTTTTCTTATTTAATGTCTTCAGTTTACGTAGCTTATAAGTCATTTCTAGCATCTGGCTATATACAATGGACTATATTCGCCTTCTGGTACGCAAATAGGTGTAATGAGGTTAGATCTAGTATGTTCCTGCAATTCAGAGTTAGGACTTAAGTTATATGCCCCCCATGTAAAAATGAAAAACCAAATTGTTTATTGAAATCCATCGACTTTTGTTGAAACTAAAGATATTTTTAACACCAGGAAAAAATAATTACTGATGGTCCTTGTATTTGGTAGCCATATAGACATAATCCCTCTATTTATCAATCATAAACACAGACTTCATAGGCCTACACTGGAATAGTCAGGACAAACAAATGGGACCTCATCTTCGTCACTTCCATGACTTAAACCAACACAATCTTTGTGTACCGTCAACTGGGGTAACTTGTGCCACTTTTTTTGCGATTTTTTGAGATTGCGCCCAAGGAATTTTTTAGAACTCAAAATCAACATGGTGCTGAACTTCAGGATTCTAGAAATACCATACACACTTTTTAAATTTTTTTCTAGCTACACTTTTGACACTAGGACCCGCCAAAGATGGCACAAGTTACCCCATCAAATGGGCAACTTGTGCCACTCATCGTATGTTATATTGATCCGGTCATTTACTTACAGATATTACTTGAAATCAGAAAACCAAATGTTTCTAATTTATTTTGCAGTATTAGAATAATAACAATCGCACATAGAACGATAGAAGATCATGCAGAATATGTTAAAAACATAAAAGCAAATATCATAAAAAGGGGCAATTTGTTCTTTGAAATTGATCAAACATCGATATATCACTCAATGTTTGATGTGAAGATCGTATAATAAATAGAAGATGAAAGGGTTTTTCATAGCACTTGTAGTGATCATTCGAGGAATTAGTGCAACATCGTTTATCCTGATCGAAATTGGTAGATAGCAAAAACTGGAGTAGGCCTACACCGGTACGGGCCTACGGACACTCCAAGATCGCACAATTCATCACATATACAATTGCCATTCATCTCAGTTAACATTGAAACGAAGCACGCCTCTTCTAAGATCGACAGGTGGGCTTACTTAACCGACAATCCGCTCGTAATCGACTTCTGAAATATCGTCTTTCCTTGGAAAATGAATTATGATCGCTTTCGTCCTGATATTGTTTCACAAGCTTTATTGTGAAATCGGCATTTCCATGAATGGTCAGCACTTGTCCTAAGAAATGTCGCATGCTGTTTGATCGAAGCAAACTAAGTTTGACGAGAACTCAGTCACCCGTAAAGTTCCAATAGCAATTTCTTCGACTCCCACCATCGGGTGATGGGGTTCGAGTGACATTGCATGTGAATTCAGAGACACTTCGCTGTCCCCAACAGACTCAAACGGTGAATCGGTGTAGCGAAGCGTATGCTTACAGTAAGTTTAATTGATGTATTTATCAATTAATAGTCAATCGTTATGAAGATTCGCTATTCTTTCGTATAGTTATGCCACCGTAGAACTCGAACGAGAGGGAATATCCCAAGTGTGATTGTGTAGGTTAAAACATCACTAGTCGTTCACGTTACTCTTTGACGTATCTCCAAGTTTTCTTTTTCTCGTACATTCACTTGGCCTTCTATATAATAAACAGCTTTATCGAAACATAAGACATAGGGAAGGCCATAAATCACACAGAATACTTTCCTAACACGACAGCTTTGATAGAATTCTACATGTACATTTCAAGTAGCATTTAACACGTGTGATCAAATTACAAGCAATCATCGCACCGACAAACACATGTTTCCGCATTCATGCCGAAATCTTTTGGGATGTCAAATCTCAAGTGAGAAATTGTTTGCTCTACGCCACAACATGTGGCCACTCATAGTTAATCATTTAACTGTCTCGCGTTTCTCCTTGATTCCCCTCGCCCCGCGACATTCCCCCAAGCGAAAGTTGCCGTATCTGGTCTGTAGCGCGTGCTGCTGACTTGCGTTGTGGGCGAGATGTCTTATCTGCATACGTCACATCTGTTCCCGTGCGAGTTGGTGAAGTCGTAGAGATTTCTCTGTTGGCGAATTCAAGAGGAACCAACAGTTTGATTGGCCGAGTGAGGATTGATCCATTCTCCAGTGAAATTCGTGCCGAACGAATTCGTCCATCCTTTGAAGGTATTGTGTTGATGATTTGACCACATCGCCACCGGCCCCTCGGTATATTTCGATCCATGATGATAACTCTGTCTCCAATGGTAGGGACAGAGTTGCAGACTGATCGTCTAACAGTTTCGTGATTACTGGACCGTTCGCGTAGACTCAGGAGATACTCGCGCTGCCACCGAGTCCAAAATTGATGCAGCAAAGCTTCTCCATGCCTTCAAAGTTTTATGAGGTTTTGACGAGTGTCTCGTCTATCGTATGCTTCAGGGCGTACTTTAAGCATTTTTTAGTAGGTGGGCTAATTTTTATAATTGAATTAATATACTGATAGATTTTTGCTCATCGATCTCTATAATGTTATATAAATTAATGGGTACATGAGTCAAAATATAGAGTATTCATAGACAAATCCCTTCCTGGAATTAGTTACCATTTGAAGAAAAAAGACGTTTTCTTTCTCAGAAGTCATTCTTAAAAGTCAAAAAAGTGAGCCAAACAATCACGTTTCGCAAAGTTCCAAAATGAGGGTTCTCTGAATCGTCTTTCTTTTTTTAGCAAAAACTTGGCAACAGCCGGTCTTGGATCGAATTTGGAGGTCGTAGGTCCATTCAAGGCAATCGAAAGACGGTTTGCTGTCCCCTGTGGTGTCATTGATAGTCGATGAGCAGACCTGCAAGCGTACAAATGAAATCATATCAAAACTATCCCACACTTTTATCATACTTATTCATAATATCGTAGGAAAATCGTTATTACTTTCACTAGAATGCTGATGATTCTCTGAGTTCTTCTCGGTTTGAGACCTTACATAAGTTTCAAATCAAACCGGCTACATTTCGACTAGTGTTCCCCATTATTGTGATAGAAATGCAAGACGGAATCTCTATCAAATGTCATAGTAAATAACTAAGATAACATATTTTCATCTACAACCTATTTTGATTAATATATGCAAGCGCAATTTTGTTGCCTTTCATACTAATACAACTAAGACATTTACACTGTGACTTTAAATTATTCAACAGTAGGCCTACTTGATATTAGTAAAACAATCTAAATGTTAGAGGATTGTATTCATTTGAAGAGGGTTGGTAGGTAGGCCTTCGATATTTTTTGAATGAGAAAAAGTTCGATTTTCTCTTAATGGCAAATGACGAAGGCCTATCCTCCAATCCCCAAATGGGAATGGTCTTCGAACCTTTCAATACATTACTGATACATGTGAACAGCATTATATAGATGCATTACTGCAACTCAGACTATTCCGGATAACACGAAAAAATCTATCATGATCTATTTACTGTATTTTACTTTACTTTTAATCAACTTATCCGGATTTTTTGTAAGCGTATATTCTCACCTGAATGAGTTGTAATGTGAAATAACTCTTTCCACCATCATTGAGTGAGGTGTGGCGGTGAGGATGGCGTCGCACACCTTTCTGAGTGAGGACTGTGGTCGGGAGAATTTCCTTATAATCCAAAATCGATTGTTCAGCTCTGAATCCATGGGCTTCAGGGAAAGCGTTTCATCTCCAGCGGCAAACATGTCACATATATCATCATACAGGACTTGTAGGCTTTGTTCATCAAGAAGTTTCTCTGCCAGCTTCCTGGAATTTCTATACATTTGACCTATTTCTGTACTCGCGACGAACTCATTGATTTGTCTCAGTATTTCCTCTTGTTCATCCGCCAGGCGGACCTCAAACATATTTTTTATTGTTAAAATTACCTCTTGTCGAATGGCACTGAATGATGTTCTGGTAGGCACATAAGCATTCAGTTTTCTTCTCTTTTGTGGTGGTTCACAAGGTGAATCTTCTGCTTGAGATCTGCTGGTATCATTCTTCTCTTCGTATCCACCTGGATATGGGTTCTCCTCCATGGCTGCCAGCTTAGATAATGTGCTCTTAGTTATGGCACGGATGTCCAATATGGTCAATTGTTCCTCTTGGAATCTTTTTTGTGTTGTAGACAGTATTCTCAACAAATCAGCCATAACAAAATTTAGCTTACAATTAATTCCATCTTTTTTCCACGTAGAAAGGAATCCGCGCCCTTTAGATCTTTCCTCTCTTTCACCATTAATTTTCATTTCACTCCAGACATGAAAGCATCCATTCATGTTTCCTATCAAAGCCAAACACATCTGCAGCAAATGTCGCGCCATACGAACTTCAGGAGGATTGACAAAGTTCTTGAAAGTTTCGCCGTTGGTTTCCATGTATTTTTTCACTTCTCCACATCGATGAGGTGAACAGCGGAAAAATGACACAGCGTCCTTCATGTTCATCCACCATATCCTGACTTCGCTCATATTATTTATCAAATCATTCCATACAAGATCACTTCGATGACAAATACACCACTGGCAAATCAAAAGTAAAAGTAAAAACTATGAAAATCTTAATTTTTTAAACCTCTAACCAGAGAAATGTAATTGCTGTGATTTGGTCCTGTAGGAGTCTTAGTCGCAAAACTTATATGTGGTGAAATGCTTTTGTCCCATTCAGCCTGAATACACTTTTGGGTGGATCACAACTTTTGTTAATACAGCCATTAAATAGAAACTGCCACAAAGTAATTCATGTCCGTTGATATTGCTCGTAAATACAGATTTTAATATTGAATCAATAGAAGTTACGAAGAGATACTGATATATAAACGATATTCTTGTCATGTGTGTGAATGCGTGTTGAAAAGTTTATAACACTTAATCCCTAACCTAACTACCCTCAAGGTGAGAAGGAACCACCCTCTCACGATCGGAGCTGCTGGCGAATTGACTGCGGCATTAAACTTCCGTCTCTTCTATCAGGCCGGTCCTTCTCGGGTGGTTATTCCGTCAGGGTGCCTGTTAGATTCATCGACTGTCGAAGTCGCTGCATTCAACACTACCCCCAGACAGGTCATCCGATCAAGGTAGGGGAGGAAAAGTCATACTAATTTATTAAGGTGGCCAACTTATCTAGGGGACATCCTACTTCTGATGGCCTAGTCAGTGATGCATCTAAGCCCGTGAGTTTTTCTTCCTCCGACTGCTTCGTTAGCGTTACTCTAACGCATTCCCGCCAAAGACAACCACCCAGGATTTATTCCTGGGGCCGAGGGTTGTCACGTCGAAGTAAGTCGAATCTACTGTCAGAAACGACGCAGCGACAGGGCTCTGGTGCCGCTGTGGAGGTTACTCCATACCGGAAATTGCATCAGCGACCTTGATTGTAATTTCATCATTTCACTGAAATGAAAATTCAGATCATTGATATTATACTTACTGTAAAATTAAATCGGACCGATTTGAAGATGGATACGAGTGTCAACTGTGAACGTAGCGAGTCACAAGTCAGTATGACAAATTGATAAATCAGTTGCTTTTAAGTTATCAGTGGCACATATTACGAGGACCAAATGAAATCTAAGAGTTTGCTTATAGACTTTGTGATTGGAGAATGTAGAAATAAACATGTACGCAGGGGTCAAACTCACCTGGAACATTGCATCACTTAATGGATTAAACAGTCGCCGGACATTGCATCCCAAAATTTCCATGAGTTATTAATCAGCAGGAGATCCACAGCGATGTTCGCCTTGATTGATCCCTTGAATTGCTTTAGGCTACATCCGTAATTATAAGCAGCATATGTGTTGAACATTTCATTTACAGGCAATAAAAACAGAGCTGCATACATGCGAATCAGTTAGCAAATTTAAGTAAATATTAACAAAGAACCACAAGTAGACGTGTTTCATCTGGCCTGGAAGTTATCGTCTGACATAATCATCTTCTTTCTTGCCTTGCGGAGTCATTTTCGCCTTTGTGTATCTTATCAGATAAATCAGGAATAGAAAGAGAAAATAAACTTCAATTTACAATGACGTTACCAATGAATGAATATCAATATTTTTAGAAATCAAAATGGGCGACACTGAGTTTGAGGCAAAATTACTGGGTGGGCAAATTATATTTAGTGGGTGGGCGAAATCTTTTAGTGGGTGGGCAGTTGCCCACCCACTTAATATGTTAAAGTATGCCCTGGTATGCTTCGAAGATCGGATCGCTTTCGTCAAGACAAATAGGTGGGAGAGCAGAATCGGGTTGAATTCCTAAAAGATTTCTAGGAGTCAAGGGAAGAGCGTCTCGCATATCAGAACCTACATAAGTTAGAGGTCGATTATTCAGTATACCTTCAATTTCCGACAGTAAAACGTCAAGTTGACGTTGTGTGAGAAGGGATCCATCAGATAATTTTCTCAATGCCATCTTTATTGTTCTAATAAGGCGTTCATAAAAGCCACCCATCCATGGAGACTTCTCCGTAATAAATTTCCACGTGATACGATTTTCTGCTGCGTACTCTTGAATAGCCATGTCCCTCCAAAGATTCGAAATGACCTGATGTCCAAGCTTAAAATTCTTTGCGTTATCGGAGATTATCAGACTAGGAGTTCCTCGTCGGCTAATAAATTTCGTAAAACAATTAAGGAATTCTAAGGCTGATAAGTCAGATGCTAATTCTAAGTGAATCGCTCTGGTCGATGCGCAGGTGAAAATGCATACCCAAACCTTTTTATTTCTTCCTGATCGTTTGAATTTGAGTGCATATAGAATGGGCCAAAGTGATCGATTCCAACTGTAGAAAAAGGCCGACATTTTGAAACGCGTTCAGTAGGGAGAACAGGAAATTCAGGTGGACTGTATGGTTTTCCTTCCCATTTTTTACAAATCTGACATTTAGTTATTATGGCTTGAACTTGCTTTCGACCTGCTATCAGCCAGTATCGCTGTCTGATATCTGCCAGGGTATGGTTAGTACCAGAGTGTCCACAATCTTCATGATAACTTTTGATGATCATATTCGTGAAAGGGTGATTCTTGGGTAAAATTATCGGGAACTTGGCATCATAAGGAAGAGAACTATTATCGATTCGACCCATAGAACGTGCGATACCTTCATCATCAACGAACAATTTCAATTTTTGAATTTCTTGATTCGTGCGGTTATGTTTAAGTGCATCGAGCGTTTCTTTCATATCTGAGTTCTGAGCAGATGAAATCCATAGCATCCTTGCGCTTTCTAACTCCTGTGCTGTTAAGGGGGTATTTTCTTCAGTGATTTTGTTTTCCGTTCTTTGTTTGATAGCTGTTCTCCGTAGGCACTCCCCTAATGAAACGAATTTTTCAGGATTCAAATCGAATGGATATGTTCGGGAATGTGAAGTGAGGACGGAGGATTTTGTAGAGGCCTGTTTTCTTTCTTCAATCTCGTCGTGGGCAGGATTTACCTTGTCGATAGTGTGTTGAGGCCAATTCTTTTCATCACGCTTCAACCATTTTGGTCCTTGCCACCAAAGCGTGCTTTCTTTCAATTCAGGGAATGCCATTCCGCGTGTTGGAAGATCTGCTGGGTTATCCGTAGTGTGGACGTAACGAAATTCTGCTTTATCGAGTCTTCGAATTTCTTTCAATCGATTTTCAACAAACACTGAGCGAAGTTTTTTGCTATTGATCCAATGTATGACACATTGAGAATCAGTCCATATGCAGTAACGATTGAAACTATATGGAAGTTGTGCAATGAGATAATTCATAATGCGTGTACCAATTATGACACCGAGTAATTCTAAACGCGGGATTGTGATTTTCTTTGATGGGGCAAGTCGATTTTTTGATAGTATTAGCGATGTTGATACAGATTCATTTTTGGCGATTCTGATGTAGGCACAGGCTGCGTATGACTGACCGGAAGCATCACAGAAACAGTCAACAGTTCAATCGTGTCGAAGTCTTCTTGGCTGATGTAACGGAGAATTTCAAGTGTGGAAATTGCGGATAGATCAATGATAAGTGAGTCCCATTGTCTTCTTAATTCGAGGGGTAAGGGTTCATCCCAATTGCTTGAGCGTTCATTAGATTCACGAAAAAGTAACTTGCCTCTCATGGTGATGGGGGAAAATAACCCAAGCGGATCGAACAATGTAGCAGTAGCATGAAGAAGGGCTCTCTTTGTAATTGCACTTGCGATCTTGAGGTCAACTTGAGGGATGTGCAATTTATCATTTGTGGTATTCCATTGTAGACCGAGGACTTTCACTGTATCACCTTTTGCTCTGTCTTCTGGATTAATCGATTCAGTGAATTCCTTTGAATTTGAGGTCCATTCACGAATATTCATTCCGGCTTTATCGAATATCTCCTTGGCATCATGATAAAATTTGAGGGCATCTGGAGTCGATTGCTTAGCAATAACTACGTTGTCCACATAGATGCTGTTCTGAAGCTCGTCAGCTATTGTTGAATTTGAATGCCTCAAATGATGAGAGATAGTTGCGCTTAAAAGAAATGGACTAGCAATCGTACCGAATGGAATTCGCGTAAATCGATAGGTTCGTAGGTTTTGATCGGAAGGAGGTTTCGTGTTATCCTTAACCCATAAAAAGCGTGCAGCATCTCGATCAGGCATTTGTAATCCGATTGACAGAAAGGCTTTCTCAATATCGCTGATTACGGCTATCGGTGACATTCTGAATCGAAGTAAAATACCAGTCATATCACATAGGAGTAAAGGACCGGGATAAAGTGCGTCGTTCAAACTTGTATTTCGTTTATTTGTTTTTGCCGATGCGTCGTAAACTATTCGTAGTTTAGTCGTGCTATGGTCCTTTCTAACACCGTGGTGTGGCAGATAGTGGATATTTGATCCTTGAAAAGTCATTGAGTCGGGAACTTCCTCGATCACACCTTTCAACTCCTGTGATCTTATTACGTCATCGTAGGTTTTGCGAAGCAATTCGTCCTTATCTAATCTATTCCACAAACTGCGTAATCGACCTTTAGCTAATTCGTAATTGAGAGGTAGTTCAGGGCTATCCATCCGCCATGGAAATCGAACGTGGTATCTTCCATCTGCGTACTTGATATTTGAATTGAATTGATCGATGGCGTCATCCTTATCGTTTCGCGTGGGAGATTCAGTGATGCCTATCGACTCAAGGTTCCAAAAGCTTTCAGGATGCGAATAGAATGTGATGGGGTTTTCGATTGTAAGTAATGCAGCGTTCGTCGTACTTTTAGACTCGTCTTCTTCCTTCGTAGGTCCAGAAATGATCCACCCGAATATGCTATCTCGAATAGCGAGTCCGAGGCTTTGATCTAAGATCACAGTCGAGTTACTCGTATACACCTTGTTGATGAGATTCGATCCAATAATAACGTCGATAGCGATTTCCTCACTTCTTGATTGAGGAGGATCAGCAAGATGACATTGTTTTAAAATTGGGTACTTGTTACCAGATTTTACCAGGACGTGCAATTCTACCTGTAAGGACTCGGAACACATGTGCCTTAGTTTCGATCATTTCACCTTGACGACCGATAAGCGACATCTCAACTACAGGTACTCGAAAGGATTGAAATGTATCAGTTCCGAATGTGCCTATCTGTAAGGTTACGTGGTCAAACCGGTTTCAAACCCAATTCTCGTGCTTTCGACTCAGTTATCTTAGTACGGTGACTTCCAGTATCGATAATTGATCTGGCGCTGACAATCGTGCTCGACGATTGATTTTTGATATCAATCCAAGCAGAGGGCATGAATATCTCTTCATCGCTTGCTAATAAGACGTTCTCATGGACGACTTGATTTGTCGAATCGGTTTGAACTTGACTAACCACCTCTCCATTGTTTCTTTGTCTACCGTACTTTGCGTAACATACGCTGGGGTGATGATGCGATGCATTACAATGTTTACATGACCTTTGTTTTCTACAGAACTTAACCGTGTGTCCACTTCCCAAGCAAGTAAAACAGAGGCGGTGTGAGTTCAAGAATTCCTTTCTTGCGTCAGCGTGTTTTATTTGGGGACAATCTTCAGAATAATGACCATTCGTGGAGCAGTAGGTACACCTTTTCGTAACCTTCATATTTGGCCTGCTTCCTGAGGCGATAACGGCAGTAGCCTTAGTGATATGCCCACCTGATCTTTGCTGAGGTCGTTCAATCATTGACTTAGGGCGTTCAGCGGCTTTAATTTTGATCTCGATCAGATCTCCTAACTCCTTCAACTGCCAATCACTGTTTCCTTGTTGACGAATAACAACTGATTCTACTTCAGGGGGTAGTTTATCTAACAGCAATGAGATGAAGATTAATTCTTTCCAGTCTTCTACGTGTATGTTGTTGAGGTATCGAACATGCATGAGAAAGCTGTTGTACATCGTTTTCAGTTTTAAAGCGTTCGTAGCAGGAGGTAAATGAAACAATGACCGTAGATGAGATAGTGTTACAAGCTGTTCTCTACCAAAACGCTCAATCATGCGCTCACGCACATCCTTGTATAGTTCGTTGGTTGGTATCGTGCTCTCGAAGGCGGCCTTTGCGTCATTGTCTAATAGACTGAGAAGATGAGTCAGTTTTACACATGGCTCTAAATCGTCATGTTTATCGATTGTTGCGTTGAAGGCTTCCCAAAAGGCCTTGAATTTCATCGGATTACCATCAAACCTTGGCAGCTGAATTTCAGGTAATCTCGTTGATCTGTAGCCTTTGTTCTTGTGCGATTCTAGGCTCTTGATAGTAATTCTGAGTTCGCTGATCAGGTTTTGGCTCCTTTCTTTGTAACTATCAATTTCTTCTAGTTCCTTATCTAATTCATCTTCGTCGATGCCCTTTGACGTTATGTTATCAAGGAATCGTTCGTTTAAACAATTGAGTTCATTGGTAACGTCTTCAGTACGTTGGAGTAATTTAGATAAAGACTCAAGATCGAGGCTCGAATTGAATTTGTTGCGGTTTACTTCATTTTCTATTTTTCGAATTGTTTGAATGGCCCTACACCTTTGTTTTGAGATCAAACATTCCTTATCATTAGTAGGGGAGCTAATAGAATTAGTAGATCCTAATATGCGAGACGTATCCCCTCTAATCCCAGAAATAAAGGAATTCAACTCACTTATCGTCGTCAGTATCAGCAGTTGTCGTTCCTCGGCCTCGTTGATTTCGGATTCAACTTCTGGAGATAGTGTGTCGTCGTCAATCAAGTCTATATCAATCACACTTAGGATCGAAGCATCGATGTCAGCTAGAAGTTTCTGTTTCGTCGTCAGTTGAGTCACAATTGCGTTCAGCTCACTGAGTTTCGTATCGTCGTTGCGTTCTTGAGCTTTATTGATCAACTTCGTAGCACATGCACGATGAATCGCGCGAGATTGGCGTAGTTCTTTGAGTGACATCCCGGGTCGCGGCACCATGTAGCGAAGCGTATGCTTACATTAAGTTTAATTGATGTATTTATCAATTAATAGTCAATCGTTATGAAGATTCGCTATTCTTTCGTATAGTTATGCCACCGTAGAACTCGAACGAGAGGGAATATCCCAAGTGTGATTGTGTAGGTTAAAACATCACTAGTCGTTCACGTTACTCTTTGACGTATCTCCAAGTTTTCTTTTTCTCGTACATTCACTTGGCCTTCTATATAATAAACAGCTTTATCGAAACATAAGACATAGGGAAGGCCATAAATCACACAGAATACTTTCCTAACACGACAGCTTTGATAGAATTCTACATGTACATTTCAAGTAGCATTTAACACGTGTGATCAAATTACAAGCAATCATCGCACCGACAAACACATGTTTCCGCATTCATGCCGAAATCTTTTGGGATGTCAAATCTCAAGTGAGAAATTGTTTGCTCTACGCCACAACATGTGGCCACTCATAGTTAATCATTTAACTGTCTCGCGTTTCTCCTTGATTCCCCTCGCCCCGCGACAATCGGCATCTAAGCTTGAGATGTCATAGTTCGACTGGTCTGTTCTCCTGCACTTTGGTGATGAAGTGCAACATTCCATTTCATCACAGTTGCACATCGGCCAGGTTCGGGTTCGACATTCATCCGCTTATTTGACGGGTGCTTTTGCGGCCTTTCTGGTATATGACGCATCAGACGAAGAAACCCAACTAAGCTGTCGCTCATGTCTTCACATTTTGCATGACCGTTTTCAATTAATTGTTCCAGTACTCTATCACGATTCAAAGGAACGATCCCCCCGGCCTTTTCGAATGCCGATATCATATTCTGCGATATCTTCAAATAGCTCATCCATTGTGTCTAAATTGATGAGCTTGGGAAGGGCATTCTTTGGAATTGATGGCAAATTGTGTCCATGGTTATGTTTCCACTCAGTCAACGTTTGTCTCTACCCGCGCTTCAAAAGTGCGAAAATGGCAATGTCTAGCGGCTTTGAATTTCTGGTCATTACTTGCCGCTTCGGGCAGGATCGTAAAATCCGAATGCAATATATTTCAAACTGCAAAAAGCGGCCCTTCAATAGGCCTATATGTTTACATCATCTGAACAAAATGCAAAACATCATTATATATAGGAGTCACAGTTACAGTCAACTCATAATCTATTTTACTGGTCAATAGACATGATTAGTATTTTTGACCAACTTATACTTCATCAAAATCCTTTCTGTGCAATAGAAATCCATTATTATTATTTAGGGATAACATGTGCCACCGATCTCCGGGGTAACTTGTGCCACGAAAATAGACTAATTTCACTAAAACTGGTTTCACAACTTCAAAAACAAACCAATTTTTATCATTCTTTTTCGCATCTCATACCAATACGGCACAATAGGATCGAGTGCTAACTAAATTGAAATAGTGCATCAATACTCACTACATGAAAATTTTTTGCATCTTGAAAAAGTGCAAAAAAGGGACTTTTTTCAAAAAAGTCTCAGACAACTTGAATTTTGTAGGATGTCTCAGGACAGAGGTAGCGTTTTGCTAAATTGATTCAATTTTACAGGAAGAATAATTAGCCTACAAGACCGACAATATTATTGTAAATCTTACAGATTGATATGAAGGTCCAAAAACGACCGTGGCACAAGTTACCCCAGTTGACGGTACCCAATCAGTCATCACATGCTATACACTGTCTCATAGGCCTATCTAACTTTTCATCCTCCTCACAAGTTTTACACGATTCATTGCCAGCTTGCTCAGATTTTCTACAACTCGGCTTAGGCCTGCTGTTTTTTGTTTCTTGGATAGAACAGATGTTTGCTTAAAGCGCTTTTTATGAGTAAAAAGTTTTTTGTAAGCAGTTGTGTTTTGTATAAGATACGCTTATGTTTACGTGGATCTGACTTTCGTTGGATTTTCGGAGTACTGATTATGTGATAGGCCCGTGCCTTGTTACCAGCATTTTGTAGGGGCCTTATTGGCTACATTGACATCGTTTTATAATCAATGATTTTTCGCACTTTCCCGAACTCAAAAATCAAACTACTATACAAGGGCGCCAGAGATAATTTTCCTTGTTAAGAGCTCATCGACACCAATAATTGGTGTCATGAAATCGTTAAACAAATGAAGAGCAAATATTAGATCAAAGAAGAAATTTTATGCACATTTTTTTGAGATGCTGTAGAATCTGATTCACGGAACCAATATCGATAAAACCTCTGACTTTTATTTAAAACTAGACACCCCTTTACTCAGTTTGTAAATAAATAAAGCCACTAAATTCATCTTGATAAAATTAAAAAACATTCTTTGCAGTTTAATAAGAGTACACGAAATGCATTGTGCAAAGAATTAGTATTTAATTTTATCAAAATGAATTTAGTGGCTTTATATTTTCATTTCTTTTTGTTGAGTTTTAATTCGCTAAGCAGTTCCCGAGATCTAGCAAGTGGTCCCTATTCACCTCACCCATCTTATTATAGACAGTTGAAACTGAATTGATATTTGGAGCAATTTTTGATGGAGTAAGCACTAGGTGACATTTCCACGCGTAATTACGGAGCACCCCAAACATCCGTGGGTAAGGGTAGTTTATACCTCTACGCGCGTACATGCGCACTGCACCATGAGTCAGCAATCACGTGATCTGACGATGTCAAAACATGGGGAATGTTTTACGTGCGAATACATGCGTGCGAGCGTTTATAGTTTACGCGTCCTCTGAGGTTGTCCGCCTTGCTACTTGAACCACGGATGAACCGCTTAGCATGTTCTGTCTTCCCTGAGCATGAAATTGAGGTGCGATCACATTGTTTAGCCTCTGATACATGCATACACATGAGACCAAAGTCTACATAGTAGGACTGTCGATAGATGTTGCAGAAATGTCACGCGTAGCCACGGATGTTTAGGGTCATGTGCAATTACGCGTAGTTTACGCGTGAATTGCGCGTAATTGAGCGTGGCATGTCACCTTTTGAAGTAATTATTTTCGTCCCGGGACAACAGAGCAAGATGAGGGTATCAGACAACTTTTCAAAAAAGATGGCGGTTCCAGGAAATTTATTAGAAAAAAATTAGAAGTGATTTTGTAAAAAGGGTAAAATACCCAATGAGCATTTTTCCGAATCGCGCCCACCTCTGTGAGTGATGTACTAAATTTGAGGTGTGGATTCATGTGTATATTATTCGCCAATAGCTCTTCGCTCGAAAATTGCGTTTTCGGCTGCAAACACAATCTTGAGGAGGTTCGTGATTTCCTTTAAAGTTTTGATAAGTAATTCGCAGGTTATGTATTGAGAGGAGATGAAGGTCAGGAGGTTTTGGGAGGTCTACAGCGATGAGACATTTGCATTTGACAGTTTAGCTGAAACGAATCAATTTTGTCTCTTCTTCTCGTAAAATGACTGCAAGTCAAATTTATAGGTAGGCCTACATGTAAAACTTTAAGTCGGAGACGTAGTTTCTGTCAGCTCCGGCTCCGAAGCCCTGCTCAATATGCCGGAAGCATCTCCCTGGACTGAACTGGGGTAGTTGAAATATCACTTTCTATTGTTATCACCACCTAACAATTTGGTATTAAAAGCACAATTGATCCAATGCTGATGTGAACACATCGTGATCCTAAACATGAATGATGACCAGTGGCCTACCTATCTAATAGCAATGCTTGTCAGACAATGCTAGGAATGATCACAATAATTCTTTGACGAGCAATATTTTCACTTTGACACCGATTCACAGACTTGACAACAGACAGGAAGCATGAAATAGGGTCGTGGTTCATTCTTAAGATTTTGTGTCTCATTCAGTAAATTTGACAAATCACGATTTTGTTTTTACAAACTATCGTTTGTTGAGTGCGGTTCACCACAACTTATAGGCCTATATGTCAGCTATTACAGTACAATTACTGTACTATGAAGTTACTTGAAGAAACCACTATTCAATTATGCCTCTTTTTTCCTTCACGTCTAAATTTCTCTACGTGACCTTGATGTAGCGAAGCGTATGTTTACAGTAAGTTAATTGATGTATTTATCAATTAAATAGTCAATCGTTATGAAGATTCGCTATTCTTTCGTATAGTTATGCCACCTTAGAACTCGAACGAGAAGGAATATCCCAAGTGTGATTGTGTAGGTTAAAACATCACTAGTCGTTCACGTTACTCTTTGACGTATCTCCAAGTTTTCTTTTGTCGTACATTCACTTGGCCTTCTATATAATAAACAGCTTTATCGAAACATAAGACATAGGGAAGGCCATAAATCACACAGAATACTTTCCTAACACGACAGCTTTGATAGAATTCTACATGTACATTTCAAGTAGCATTTAACACGTGTGATCAAATTACAAGCAATCATCGCACCGACAAACACATGTTTCCGCATTCATGCCGAAATCTTTTGGGATGTCAAATCTCAAGTGAGAAATTGTTTGCTCTACGCCACAACATGTGGCCACTCATAGTTAATCATTTAACTGTCTCGCGTTTCTCCTTGATTCTCCTCGCCCCGCGACATTCCCCCAAGCGAAAGTTGCCGTATCTGGTCTGTAGCGCGTGCTGCTGACTTGCGTTGTGGGCGAGATGTCTTATCTGCATACGTCACATCTGTTCCCGTGCGAGTTGGTGAAGTCGTAGAGATTTCTCTGTTGGCGAATTCAAGAGAAACCAACAGTTTGATTGGCCGAGTGAGGATTGATCCATTCTCCAGTGAAATTCGTGCCGAACGAATTCGTCCATCCTTTGAAGGTATTGTGTTGATGATTTGACCACATCGCCACCGGCCCCTCGGTATATTTCGATCCATGATGATAACTCTGTCTCCAATGGTAGGGACAGAGTTGCAGACTGATCGTCTAATAGTTTCGTGATTACTGGGCCGTTCGCGTAGACTCAGGAGATACTCGCGCTGCCACCGAGTCCAAAATTGATGCAGCAAAGCTTCTCCATGCCTCCAAAGTTTTATGAGGTTTTGACGAGTGTCTCGTCTATCGTATGGTACGAAGATCGGATCGCTTTCGTCAAGACAAATAGGTGGGAGAGCAGAATCGGGTTGAATTCCTAAAAAATTTCTAGGAGTCAAGGGAAGAGCGTCTCGCATATCAGAACCTACATAAGTTAGAGGTCGATTATTCAGTATACCTTCAATTTCCGACAGTAAAACGTCAAGTTGACGTTGTGTGAGAAGGGATCCATCAGATAATTTTCTCAATGCCATCTTTATTGTTCTAATAAGGCGTTCATAAAAGCCACCCATCCATGGAGACTTCTCCGTAATAAATTTCCACGTGATACGATTTTCTGCTGCGTACTCTTGAATAGCCATGTCCCTCCAAAGATTCGAAATGACCTGATGTCCAAGCTTAAAATTCTTTGCGTTTATCGGAGATTATCAGACTAGGAGTTCCTCGTCGGCTGATAAATTTCGTAAAACAATTAAGGAATTCTAAGGCTGATAAGTCAGATGCTAATTCTAAGTGAATCGCTCTGGTCGATGCGCAGGTGAAAATGCATACCCAAACCTTTTTATTTTCTTCCTGATCGTTTGAATTTGAGTGCATATAGAATGGGCCAAAGTGATCGATTCCAACTGTAGAAAAAGGCCGACATTTTGAAACGCGTTCAGTAGGGAGAACAGGAAATTCAGGTGGACTGTATGGTTTTCCTTCCCATTTTTTACAAATCTGACATTTAGTTATTATGGCTTGAACTTGCTTTCGACCTGCTATCAGCCAGTATCGCTGTCTGATATCTGCCAGGGTATGGTTAGTACCAGAGTGTCCACAATCTTCATGATAACTTTTGATGATCATATTCGTGAAAGGGTGATTCTTGGGTAGAATTATCGGGAACTTGGTATCATAAGGAAGAGAACTATTATCGATTCGACCCATAGAACGTGCGATACCTTCATCATCAACGAACAATTTCAATTTTTGAATTTCTTGATTCGTGCGGTTATGTTTAAGTGCATCGAGCGTTTCTTTCATATCTGAGTTCTGAGCAGATGAAATCCATAGCATCCTTGCGCTTTCTAACTCCTGTGCTGTTAAGGGGGTATTTTCTTCAGTGATTTTGTTTTCCGTTCTTTGTTTGATAGCTGTTCTCCGTAGGCACTCCCCTAATGAAACGAATTTTTCAGGATTCAAATCGAATGGATATGTTCGGGAATGTGAAGTGAGGACGGAGGATTTTGTAGAGGCCTGTTTTCTTTCTTCAATCTCGTCGTGGGCAGGATTTACCTTGTCGATAGTGTGTTGAGGCCAATTCTTTTCATCACGCTTCAACCATTTTGGTCCTTGCCACCAAAGCGTGCTTTCTTTCAATTCAGGGAATGCCATTCCGCGTGTTGGAAGATCTGCTGGGTTATCCGTAGTGTGGACGTAACGAAATTCTGCTTTATCGAGTCTTCGAATTTCTTTCAATCGATTTTCAACAAACACTGAGCGAAGTTTTTTGCTATTGATCCAATGTATGACACATTGAGAATCAGTCCATATGCAGTAACGATTGAAACTATATGGAAGTTGTGCAATGAGATAATTCATAATGCGTGTACCAATTATGACACCGAGTAATTCTAAACGCGGGATTGTGATTTTCTTTGATGGGGCAAGTCGATTTTTTGATAGTATTAGCGATGTTGATACAGATTCATTTTTGGCGATTCTGATGTAGGCACAGGCTGCGTATGACTGACCGGAAGCATCACAGAAACAGTGTAATTCAATCGTGTCGAAGTCTTCTTGGCTGATGTAACGGGGAATTTTAAGTGTGGAAATTGCGGATAGATCAATGATAAGTGAGTCCCATTGTCTTCTTAATTCGAGGGGTAAGGGTTCATCCCAATTGCTTGAGCGTTCATTAGATTCACGAAAAAGTAACTTGCCTCTCATGGTGATGGGGGAAAATAACCCAAGCGGATCGAACAATGTAGCAGTAGCATGAAGAAGGGCTCTCTTTGTAATTGCACTTGCGATCTTGAGGTCAACTTGAGGGATGTGCAATTTATCATTTGTGGTATTCCATTGTAGACCGAGGACTTTCACTGTATCACCTTTTGCTCTGTCTTCTGGATTAATCGATTCAGTGAATTCCTTTGAATTTGAGGTCCATTCACGAATATTCATTCCGGCTTTATCGAATATCTCCTTGGCATCATGATAAAATTTGAGGGCATCTGGAGTCGATTGCTTAGCAATAACTACGTTGTCCACATAGATGCTGTTCTGAAGCTCGTCAGCTATTGTTGAATTTGAATGCCTCAAATGATGAGAGATAGTTGCGCTTAAAAGAAATGGACTAGCAATCGTACCGAATGGAATTCGCGTAAATCGATAGGTTCGTAGGTTTTGATCGGAAGGAGGTTTCGTGTTATCCTTAACCCATAAAAAGCGTGCAGCATCTCGATCAGGCATTTGTAATCCGATTGACAGAAAGGCTTTCTCAATATCGCTGATTACGGCTATCGGTGACATTCTGAATCGAAGTAAAATACCAGTCATATCACATAGGAGTAAAGGACCGGGATAAAGTGCGTCGTTCAAACTTGTATTTCGTTTATTTGTTTTTGCCGATGCGTCGTAAACTATTCGTAGTTTAGTCGTGCTATGGTCCTTTCTAACACCGTGGTGTGGCAGATAGTGGATATTTGATCCTTGAAAAGTCATTGAGTCGGGAACTTCCTCGATCACACCTTTCAACTCCTGTGATCTTATTACGTCATCGTAGGTTTTGCGAAGCAATTCGTCCTTATCTAATCTATTCCACAAACTGCGTAATCGACCTTTAGCTAATTCGTAATTGAGAGGTAGTTCAGGGCTATCCATCCGCCATGGAAATCGAACGTGGTATCTTCCATCTGCGTACTTGATATTTGAATTGAATTGATCGATGGCGTCATCCTTATCGTTTCGCGTGGGAGATTCAGTGATGCCTATCGACTCAAGGTTCCAAAAGCTTTCAGGATGCGAATAGAATGTGATGGGGTTTTCGATTGTAAGTAATGCAGCGTTCGTCGTACTTTTAGACTCGTCTTCTTCCTTCGTAGGTCCAGAAATGATCACCCGAATATGCTATCTCGACTAGCGAGTCCGAGGCTTTGATCTTAGACCACAGTCGAGTTACTCTTATACACCTTGTTGATGAGATTCGATCCAATAATAACGTCGATAGCGATTTCCTCACTTCTTGATTGAGGAGGATCAGCAAGATGACATTGTTTTAAAATTGGGTACTTGTTACCAGAATTTACCAGGACGTGCAATTCTACCTGTAAGGACTCGGAACACATGTGCCTTAGTTTCGATCATTTCACCTTGACGACCGATAAGCGACATCTCAACTACAGGTACTCGAAAGGATTGAAATGTATCAGTTCCGAATGTGCCTATCTGTAAGGTTACGTGGTCAACCGGTTTCAAACCCAATTCTCGTGCTTTCGACTCAGTTATCTTAGTACGGTGACTTCCAGTATCGATAATTGATCTGGCGCTGACAATCGTGCTCGACGATTGATTCTTAATATCAATCCAAGCAGAGGGCATGAATATCTCTTCATCGCTTGCTAATAAGACGTTCTCATGGACGACTTGATTTGTCGAATCGGTTTGAACTTGACTATCCACCTCTCCATTGTTTCTTTGTCTACCGTACTTTGCGTAACATATGCTGGGGTGATGATGCGATGCATTACAATGGTTACATGACCTTTGTTTTCTACAGAACTTAACCGTGTGTCCACTTCCCAAGCAAGTAAAACAGAGGCGGTGTGAGTTCAAGAATTCCTTTCTTGCGTCAGCGTGTTTTATTTGGGGACAATCTTCAGAATAATGACCATTCGTGGAGCAGTAGGTACACCTTTTCGTAACCTTCATATTTGGCCTGCTTCCTGAGGCGATAACGGCAGTAGCCTTAGTGATATGCCCACCTGATCTTTGCTGAGGTCGTTCAATCATTGACTTAGGGCGTTCAGCGGCTTTAATTTCGATCTCGATCAGATCTCCTAACTCCTTCAACTGCCAATCACTGTTTCCTTGTTGACGAGTAACACCGATTCTACTTCAGGGGGTAGTTTATCTAACAGCAATGAGATGAAGATTAATTCTTTCCAGTCTTCTAGTGTATGTTGTTGAGGTATCGAACATGCATGAGAAAGTGTTGTACATCGTTTTCAGTTTTAAAGCGTTCGTAGCAGGAGGTAAATGAAACAATGACCGTAGATGAGATAGTGTTACAAGCTGTTCTCTACCAAAACGCTCAATCATGCGCTCACGCACATCCTTGTATAGTTCGTTGGTTGGTATCGTGCCCTCGAAGGCGGCCTTTGCATCATTGTCTAATAGACTGAGAAGATGAGTCAGTTTTACACATGGCTCTAAATCGTCATGTTTATCGATTGTTGCGTTGAAGGCTTCCAAAAGGCCTTGAATTTCATCGGGTTACCATCAAACCTTGGCAGCTGAATTTCAGGTAATCTCGTTGATCTGTAGCCTTTGTTCTTGTGCGATTCTAGGCTCTTGATAGTAATTCTGAGTTCGCTGATCAGGTTTTGGCTCCTTTCTTTGTAACTATCAATTTCTTCTAGTTCCTTATCTAATTCATCTTCGTCGATGCCCTTTGACGTTATGTTATCAAGGAATCGTTCGTTTAAACAATTGAGTTCATTGGTAACGTCTTCAGTACGTTGGAGTAATTTAGATAAAGACTCAAGATCGAGGCTCGAATTGAATTTGTTGCGGTTTACTTCGTTTTCTATTTTTCGAATTGTTTGAATGGCCCTACACCTTTGTTTTGAGATCAAACATTCCTTATCATTAGTAGGGGAGCTAATAGAATTAGTAGATCCTAATATGCGAGACGTATCCCTCTAATCCCAGAAATAAAGGAATTCAACTCACTTATCGTCGTCAGTATCAGCAGTTGTCGTTCCTCGGCCTCGTTGATTTCGGATTCAACTTCTGGAGATAGTGTGTCGTCGTCAATCAAGTCTATATCAATCACACTTAGGATCGAAGCATCGATGTCAGCTAGAAGTTTCTGTTTCGTCGTCAGTTGAGTCACAATTGCGTTCAGCTCACTGAGTTTCGTATCGTCGTTGCGTTCTTGAGCTTTATTGATCAACTTCGTAGCACATGCACGATGAATCGCGCGAGATTGGCGTAGTTCTTTGAGTGACATCCCGGGTCGCGGCACCATGTAGCGAAGCGTATGTTTACAGTAAGTTAATTGATGTATTTATCAATTAAATAGTCAATCGTTATGAAGATTCGCTATTCTTTCGTATAGTTATGCCACCTTAGAACTCGAACGAGAAGGGATATCCCAAGTGTGATTGTGTAGGTTAAAACATCACTAGTCGTTCACGTTGCTCTTTGACGTATCTCCAAGTTTTCTTTTGTCGTACATTCACTTGGCTTTCTATATAATAAACAGCTTTATCGAAACATAAGACATAGGGAAGGCCATAAATCACACAGAATACTTTCCTAACACGACAGCTTTGATAGAATTCTACATGTACATTTCAAGTAGCAATTAACACGTGTGATCAAATTACAAGCAATCATCGCACCGACAAACACATGTTTCCGCATTCATGCCGAAATCTTTTGGGATGTCAAATCTCAAGTGAGAAATTGTTTGCTCTACGCCACAACATGTGGCCACTCATAGTTAATCATTTAACTGTCTCGCGTTTCTCCTTGATTCTCCTCGCCCCGCGACACTTGAACTATTGACTACAGATAGTTTAATAAAGTCAAGAGCTGATATCATGACAGTGACAGTTATGCATTAGGATAAGTTGCTTGTTTATTTCATATCAAAAGATAATAAGAATCCCACTCTACATTCCTGGTAAATGCTTGTGGATGCGCAGTGCCATACCCAGTTCAGTTCACTACGACGACTGAGCATAAACCAACGAATTGAGTTTGATTCCCGTTTGAGCATCACTCTTGAAGGTTGTTTTTATCGAACACACTTGTAAGAACTCTTTAAACGTCAATGACATTAACATTGATGTCACCAGTTTACTTTTGATTGATTAACTAGGATCGTTAGAATGTGGGAACCAATTTTGTGGGGGGAGGGCAGATTTATCGTCCAATAAGATTGGCCACCAATTCCTCGTTAATAAAGACGTTGCATCAAGCTCAAAAGAATTTAGGAGCCTAATGGCGATTGATTCAAAATCCCTTGCTGTCTGTTAAAATTCAACGAAATTGGAAAAAGATTTTATCTGTTCATCCTCATTATAGAGTATAATGTCGTCGAATACAAATCAGTGAGCATGACAACAAGGCGATGATGGAAAAAAAGAAAATATTGCGGCAAAGGTCAAGAAAATGTACAAATCAGATATGAGTCAGGTCAGGTCAATAATACAGAGACTGCATCTTCGCAATCTATCACGGTCATTTGAGCAGAGAGAGAGAAGGGAATTCAATAGTCGATGAGAACATACAATGCATAATGTCAGCGCCGAGAACCAAATCAAAACAACTCGGCCTCTTTCTTCAATTCTATCTTCTTCCATTGTGGCAGCTGTAGAAAGTCCTCACGAGACATTCGGAAAGTTTCCTGTTGAGGCAAAAGCAAAAATTAGATAATGGAAGATTAGAGGACTAACAAAGTCAACTAATTTTTCGAGGAGTTTGTGCAGAATGTGAAAGTAGGCGCATCAAAATTGCACAATAATATAAATGCTGCATATTCATTATTTCGACTTACTCACCTAATTCTGATTCATATTTAAAAAGTCAGTAAAACCGTTGAAAGAGCCGGTAGTTACCGATTGCATAAGTATGAGGACTATCAAATTATAAAGCGCAAAATATCAAATTTTCTTAATTTGAATAAGATTTATTGATCATCAAATCAAATAGAACTCAATTAGAACTCTCGATTTTCTTTTGCCAACAACCAAAGATTTTGGATTTCTGAAGTCAACTTCAAGGGAAGCCAATGCTTCCTAGTTTCCTACCAGATTTTTCAAGGATCTCGTATCGAAGTTCAGCATGGTTCGTTTCAATGGGAAATTGTTTTCATTTTTCCATTTTATTCGTAATTATCTAGCTAAATGCAGGACAGATAATTCAATCAAATTTTGCAACGCAGTTGAACCTAACATAATTGATTTAACAATTTCAAAATTATTCAGAAGAATTATCTGTCACACATCGGCTAGATACATGTCACTTACATGTGACAGATTAGCCGCATTTCGGCACATTATGATTACATTAACTGGTCAACAAGTGAGTTGCGTCAAAGTTAAGAGATCTTTGTTTGGATAATTGTGTTGCGAGCAGTTTCTCCCACTATCCCCATGTCATTGGATTGCGAGATATTTTTAGGTAACACTGATGTAATTCTCTATCTACCTCATGATTCCTAAAAAAAAGAAGAATGTACTTAATTATTCAGTCATATTACTTTTAAATAGTGCAGTTTATCATCTAAATGTATATTGGCGATGCTGATCACTTCAGATATTGATATAACTACTGATTTGTAAAAATGCAACTTTTTAAAAGAAACAGCAGGACATAAGGGTGTAAGTACATGTACTTGATGTACATGTAAGTCATCAACTGCATAACTCATGCGTGAATGAATGAGATAACACGCAGGATTAATAGCAATGGTTGTGTTACTATAATCGAACTTCTAATATTTCAACTCGCCCTATATGATTAGGAGAATTATTGTAAATAATCTCTCTTAATGATATCGCAGAATGGAATTTTTCGCAATTTGAAATATAGAGCACCGCAGGAATGAGATTCTCGACTTCTTATCTGTTTTCCTGATGCGTCGAAGATACAACAAACAGGAGATTCAATTATCAAATTAGTTAATCAATCGGCTTATAAAGACACGCAAAATTCTGCATTAACTGTATCGCATATTTACATATCCTGGTTATTTGCTTCCGAAGAATTCTAAATGTGAAAATAAAATGCAATCCAATGATCATTCAAAGATGCGTCAATCCATCAAATTTGATACAATTTATGATCAAAATATTGATTTACATATTGTGTGATATACATATATATATATATATATATATATATATATATATATATATATATATATATATATATATATATATAGATAGATAGATAGATAGATAGATAGATAGATATAGATATATATTGTGTGATATTGTGTGTATAA
>CAJQUW010015890.1:0-16892 GCA_907163375.1 Prostheceraeus crozeri | reverse complement strand
ATGGTACCCAGAGTTCCGTTATTTCCGCTATTTTCCGCTTTTTCGAAAATTGTCCTTTATTTCTCGTTTTTTTACCAATTTTTCCGTTATTTCCTTTTTTCTTCACATTGTCATATGTAAATTGCAAAATGCTACTGCAAATCTTGTTATCGAATTCCTGGAACTTTCATAGTAACCATTCAAATAATAATTGAAGTGAATACGCATAGGTACAATAATTTTAATCTCTTGCCCCAAGGTGTGAATATAATGTGATTTTGAGGAGGTCTAACAAAGGAATATTGACGGTAATCGTTAGAGATGTACATGGCAACACCACCCTACCCTGACGAGCCGCGAGTCGGATGTGATTTTGAAATATTCAAGCCGAGCTGAACCGAGCCGTCAATGATTAAGAGCCAATGCCGAACTGACGAGCCGTTATTTAATTTTGGGTAAAATAAAGTTTAAAATTCAACCTAATTGTACAGTGTCCATACACATAGTTTGTTAACAAGTGCTGATTGCAGAACATTTACTGGATATAAATTACATTTGCATCATCAATTGTAGATTGTGAAGGAATTCTTTCTTTCTTTCTTCGCTTAGATGATAAAGTTAGTAACATAACAACACAAAATAATGTAACATTACAATGACTACCTTGTCTTCATGAAAATTTCCTAGGTTGTATTGATGCAATGATTTATAACATGGCTATTGGTTTTTCCCTTGTGACTATCATTCCTGCAAAATATCCTAAGCAGTTTTCTACTTTTCATTTTCTCTAGCGATCTGATGCATCTGGCTAATGAAATTAACGCATCAGTTTTTATCATAAATTTAGGAAAGACATTACATCGCACGCAAGCCATCATTTGAGGATAATGGTCCTTCGACGAATAATAAAGAGCCTCTAGTCCATCAATCTTAAGGATGAGAATATTCAAAGCTGTCATTGCTGAGTTTATGCAAAGGTTTTAAAAGTCATCCTAAATGAATGGATTTTAATTCCTATGTGATAAATTCATCGCTTTCCATGATGTAATTTAAGTCACACAACAAATCGGGAATTAATTCGATGTAAATTTTTTATTTAAAATTCATTAGACATATTGTTTGACTTACAAATTCCAATTCATTTTGGTAGGCCTACAAAATCAGTTTAAAATGAAGAAAAAATCAGATTTTTGGAAAACCCATTCCGGTGTAAAGCTATAAACTCGTTTAATAAAACTGCGATTGCGATTAGGCCTACCCATAAATATCGTGTATGAACCAAAGAAAACATCTAAATATTAATTCGAAATCGATATATAACTAAAAAAATATTTGTTTGATATACCTTAACTCTAACTCTGAAATAGGTCTTTTAAAATTCTACTAAAATCATTATCCTAAACAGTTAGGACCTTTAAATAGGCCTACTTCTATTAAATCCTACCAAATTTTAAGTTATCCTACATCAAAAAATTAAATAAAAATCTATCTTACCACACCTATCTTGCACCTCAAACGATATATTTTAAGCTAAGGCCGAAGAGCCGCAGCTCCGACACGGCGCGAACAATGGAGGCCGAGCTGACCAATCAGCTTTGGCTCGGCTCCGCATAGGTACACTCTCTAAGTCATGCGTTTATACGTATGGGTATTTTTCCAGATGAAATCGAAAAATCCTGTTCTATTTTATGCTGCTCCAGCATCACATCATCACATCTGGGCTGTTTGCAGAAACTAAGAGATCATCCCCCACAAAAGATCAACAAAAGAAGGACAAGACTTTGAATGTACAAATTTCTTCATGAATTCTTCAGATAATCCGTATAAGGTAGCAAAAGTCAATGTATGCCTACTTTTTAGGCTTTTAAATCATTTCTGATCACAGATCGTTAAAATATTGCGCTCGTACTTTCATGGCACCAAATATTTGTGGCTTTCTGTACTATTAAGTTTATTAAATCCATCATTTAGTACAAAAGTACATTTTTACATATGCATCCATGTTTAGTGAACAATAGTCTATGGCAGTATTTACTGTATCAAGTCCCATACGCTATATCTTAACCCCATCGTCCACACCTGTCTACCTGTGTAAGACCACATGTTTTATTTGAAACCACTGCAACTTCTTCAAAAATGATGATATCTTTAATGAAATAATATTTTCCATGAATATTTTTTAAGTATTAAGCTATCTAAGCAATTATCAGATCTAAAAAATTCGGTCATGCAAACACGCATTACAATCGAATTTCGGCACACCTGAGAACCTATTGCGTAAATCAGCACTTCATGTACAAAAATGTTTGGATTTTCGGAAGCAATAATTAAACACTTGGTTCGTTAGAGTGACAGGCCGTGCTTTATTTGTCTGAGAGAACATACTTCGGAAGTTCTTTTTATGAGTCACAAACGGTCAAAGACCGATTGGTTAGTAATTGAAGGATTGCCCCAATAAAAACGGCATTTGTGTTATTGTAAGTGACAGTCTGAAAGATAAATATCTACAAAGGTATGTGGCGTTGGTCAGTCGAAAAAGTCAAAGTCCACTCCGCATTGGTTGAATCATTGCACAAGAGGAATTGGTTCAAACATGAATAGCAATATACACATCCAACTTCATAGATATCATCAATCTTATTCTACGAAGTTTCACGACGTTCAGTAGATTGACGATCAACCTAAACCTTAGTTGGTGCCCTGTCCTGCATAATAATAACCATAACATGCACACATGAATGGTGCAATTAATTTTTCTAAATTTTTTTGAAGCTATGAAATTCAATTTTGTGAACATATTCGAACATTTTTCCATAGTATGTAACTCCCGATGGCACAAATTAGTAAGATGCTGATTGCTCATTACAGTTCATGAAGAATGTGAACCAAGGTAACTTATCCGTTTTTTTGGCTTTATCCCGTTTAACGTCCTTTTCCCTCCATCACCGTTGGTTGGACGATGATAGCCCTCTCGGTATTTCTCCCCCCCCAGCCACTCAATCGCGCAGACACAGCTTGCCATTCCGTTCCACCACCAAATCCAACATGTCTCCCAAGTATCAGAAACGGGTAACCGTGTCGCACCTGAGCATCTCATGCCCTCTTCACTTCCAATAATTGCGCCCCAATCTTTCCTTCTACCTCTCTTGAGATTGCCAAATGATCTTGCGGGCAATTCTCCCTTTGCTTTTGCATATCGCGAATCGTATTCCCCTTTCTTCCACAGCTGGCGAGCTACTTCTTCGCACCACCATGTGTCAGTTATGTCTTTGGTTGCACACTTCGTTCTTGCCGCAAAGTGAAATAAGAAAAGTAACCTACTCTAGCTCTACATTATGAAATTCACTACTCAAATTTTCTTCCTTATTTGCCGCATTAGTATGGATAAAATCTTAAATACAATATAAAAATCTTTTTTTAAATCAATTGTAGAGGTGGCGCTCTCAAAGTTCCCCTTACGAGTGAGCTGCTCAAAGTTAGAAGAACGGTGCAGCTGAAGCAAAAAGCGAACGATGAATTTCGCGAGATAAGCAAGCGTCCTTCTGCCTATCACAGAACCGACAAAGCTTGGAAAAAGAAAGGAAAGAATATAATTGGAATCGAGATGAAATCTTCAGACAGAAAAAGGAAACTCCACGTCTGAGACTGCTCACGACCGTAGAAATATACAAAGAGATAAGGAAGATCTTGCATGGACAGGAATTAATTCACACAATTTGAAAAGAAAGAAGGAACTAAAGTGGAATTGGATGTGTGAATCAAAATGAGACACTGATTATGCACTCCCTCATCCCTTTTTGCTTCCAATTTCCAGAAGAGGTGGTTTATGAGCTTACTGCATTAGTATGAATTTCCAACGGTGCGTCCGCTTCCATGGCTACCACACTTTGGATCAATCTTTCACCACTTGTTCCCTGCTCCTCTTTTACCATCACCTACCACCACATAACTTTTCTGATCCACTCAGTCTCATCCCTTCTTACCACGTGGCCAGACCAACGAAATGTCTTTAGCCTTCTCACGATGTCGTGATGTTTCTCAAGACCCATGGCTATCTCTTGATTGCAGGTCAATCGATTTCCTGTCCCGATAAACTGACACCACAGATCTACCATAGCATTCACTTGCTCCACACTTTATCAAGCATCTTCGAATGGTGTGAAAGCAGCGGTTATGACTCGCAAACCATAAAGCATAGCTTGCCGCACACAGGCTCCAAATACATGACCCTTTGTTCTCAAAGATGACCCTTCAGTAGATGCAAACTTCTGATATACATACATACTATATCGTTAATTCATTACGCTTACTTTGTTATTACAGTCCCGTTTCTCCACTTCTCTCAGATTGACGGAGGCTAATAATACACGGAGGAGGGGGTGATACAAGGCAAACATTATCATTTTTATTAAAGACTACGCTCACTGTTGAATAAGTACTTCTTCCTTTCATGTTGACAGTTAATTTGGATAGCGTCCACACTTGTGTTCTAATTTCCATGTGCCAAATGCAAATCAAAAGCCTTTCGGTGTGGATACATTTAAGTACCAATTGTATACACTAAAAATTACAATGTGGATTTTGATGAGGTGAATCAATGGTATTAAACAATTTAGAAATATTATCAAGATTTTTCAACCATGGATGGCTACATGTATTCCAAGATAAAGAGCGAAAAAGCGTCAAACTGGTTGAAAATACATGAATGACGCTGTGTGGCAAACTTAACGTATTCCTTTATTTTTCCGTTTTTTCCGTTATTATTCTTCGGTAATAGCGCTGGGAACCCTGTTATATCGACAGCTGTCCTTACTACCCGTCCAATATATTTTAGGTGTCGTTGATACAGCTCTGCATTCAAGTAATCTTGCTGAACTCCTATTGGCATTAATGACTGTATAGGATTGTCATGCTTTTCTTTTCTACGATGACTCATCATTGCCAAATGCACCCTGCAATCTGACACATTGAACGAAGTGATAGTGATATAAATTTTACTTTGCTAGGTATTTGAATGTTTCTGTGCGATGCTGAACAAAATATTGCTAGTTTGAAGCAATAATTGATTATTAAAATATTGGAAAACTCAATCGATTGGTTCAAGTCTTCCTCCGGCTTGCTTAAGTTGCAATAATAAGTCTAGCAAAGTATTGATTTAACTATAACTAGACGAATAAATAAATGAATCTTGCTTATGTTCGGAAGCTGCTTGGGCGACGCGTCTCTCTCCTGTGGCCGAGCCTATTATTATATCACAATCTCATTTCTTATTTATCTCAGTCTCAATTGTAAAGTGGAGACCTGCAGAGTTTACCCATTTGTTTTAGCTATTATAGGCTCAACCCACGTAAATGTAAGGACCCAATCTCCCGGACGCAGAGCAATCACATGACCACATTGGCTACTGCGCCGGTAATCATTCAGCATGCTTCAGCATTTATTTCTGCAAGCTGAAACCGATCTGAAATACAGAATTCAAAAACTGACTAAACTGATTCAGATTATTTGTTTAAATCATCACAAACATCAAAAAAAGGTAAAAATCCAACTTTCCAGAGTCATTAGTGACAGCCTTACCCTTGTAATAGCACAAAACAAATTTATATTTGAATTCAAAAGTGAAACAAACCGTCACAATGATTAGAACAAAAGTCACATAAATAAAGGCTTGGCAAACTTCCTGTGGTTGTAAATGGTATACTTTCTGAAATCGGAGACGGCTACGAATCAATGACTAAATAATGGATCCGGGAAATCAAACAGAGTCTGATCTATCAAATATATTATTTATTAACATTCCCCTTTTTGATATCTATCTTTGATCAAGGACTTTCGCTTGAACAAACATGAATGCCGGTGCCACACCTGCATCAACACACACGGAGATGGTGCGATTCGCCCCCTGTTCGAAGTTTTCGTTGTTACTAAGTCTCCCTGACATGTGCTTGATTTCTAGTGTCAGTAAATGCATTACATATTTAAGATAATTTCCCACCGAAACACGTTTTTAAAATTAGTGCAGTATTTTATAAACAGAAATCGGAAGAAACCTAACATGATCTGTAGATGTTTCTCGAAAAATTCGAGCGCATTGGTAAGAGTAACGGAATACCACATGAAAAGATTCACCCCAGAATGCGTTGCACATTGATTATCATGTGACCTGAGCCAATACATCAGAAGTCAATGGAAGAGAGGAAGAATCCCTCCTCACAGGGGCCTCGATTTGGTTCGTAGTGCGGGAAAATGGAAATGGGCTGTTATGTACGACACCGATAGAAGTTGAAGCTAATTAATGAAGTTGCTACCTAATTTATGTGACAATGAATCCCGATTATTGCAGTTATATTGTCCCAGCAGAAACTGAGTATCATTCTGTCCCAAAAACAAGACACCTCTTCTTGATAATTGGCGTCAGTCCATTTTAGTATTAAATTAATTTGTTTAAAATACTTGAATCTTGGAAGTTAAGATGATTCTCAACCAGCGACTCTCTAAAACACGTGTGAAATGGCACTACACTGGCGCTTGCTATCTGGGGCCGGACATATTTTTTTACGACAAATTGCGAAAACATTGCGAAATTCATGGATAATTTAATGCTCCGATTGTAAAAAACGCAGTAAACCCTTAATTATAGATACTCGTAAGGATTCTATTCGAGGAAATATGCAGTGTTATTGCATTATTCACTTACTTTTTCCTTTTCCTTAATTTGAGTGATTAGATTTTTGCAATCTCCACTTTTCGTTGTACATCTTTTCACTTGAGGTTAGTTTTAACTGTCTCCCTCATCTATGAAAGCTTTGAGATCTGGTCGACGTCGCGATGCAAACCATAATGCAACACAGCTGATGAACAAGTTTAGTTCATCGGAACACTTGATCTTGCAAAGACAATCGAAATGAAATGGGCACCGAAGAAATTCAAGATTGAAGGAACCTAATAATCGCTTATTTGTATTCAGATGAAAAATTCATTCAGTGGTTTGGTATGGTCGTCCCTTCAGATGACTTCCGATTAATACGATCCGTGTCGTTTCGATTGAGGCTTCTTTTTGCCGTAATATAGGGGTATCAAATTTCATCCGGCTACTTATTCTGGTCAAGCACAACGCCTGATACGTGTCAATCCGAAGTCTATAGGGGCCTCTATGATTGTGGAATGCCGGATATGTGGAGAAGCTGATCAGAGGATCAATATTCAACAACTCATTTTCCATGTATTCATTCCATGAGTAATAAACAACAGATGTCTGATGACCGACTGAATTTGAAGTCACTTAGTTTCATCACCAGTCGGATATCAAATTTGTAGATTTTGATCGGAGGAACAGGTTCGGCTGAATGAATAAGTTCAATGATTCACAATCAGCTGCAACTGGATTGAAGAGAGATGTTAAAACAGTCGAATGCTTGTTTCTCCGATCATAATTGACAGAAGTTTTGAAGAAGTTTTATGGTCAACTTTGTGAACCTAAGTTCGATTGTTTTGTCTACCAAAGGAAGTAACAGATATCCTGAAATTATAAATTTCTCATCTGAGATCTGTGCACATTCCACATTGGATAGGGAAGGAAGCTCAGGGAATAGCTGTGCTGTGTGAACAATGAAACTTCCTTGCGACTTGCTGTGCCGTGGACGCTCAGATCTCAGGTTTCAGTCTATGCCTGGGCTACGCATTCATGAAGTTCGTGCAGAGCAACTTCTGTCGAAATGATATCGGAAGTAGATTTTCATGCACACGTCTGTCTGCCATGTTAGCAATTGATGAATTTTTCTGCTGACCAACGAAAATAGGGAGAAGTAATTGATTTGTAATATGAAACCTCCATAAATCTTCATTTCTTGCAAGATATCCTTCTGCAATATTGCTATCATGAGTTCGTGCCTAAACCTAAGATCTTCTTCAGAAGCGCATCGGAGAGACTCATGTGCTATCATGTGAGCTTAAAACTCCCACACAGCACTGTGAGTGGCTCGAAAAGCTTTTTTGTTCGTGCGACACAGTTCCTCAGATCACTCTCCCGAATCTGTGCTATCCTGATGCTTTCAAGAGGCATGCGAAAAGGTTTCAGATAGGGAAGCAAGCTAGAAGAATTGTTTCCTAGTCGTTTATCTGAATATAATAAATTATCATTGAAGTAACCCCTGGTTTTCAATATTAGAAAAAACCATTGCTGCGCTGTGTGTTGAAGATTACAGTAAAAAATGCTTTACAATATCTTAATCTTTTTTTGCTTTTTCACTGAACGCTGTCCATGCTCAACGAAGGCTCGCAAACACACTAATAAGTAGGGATACGCCAATATGTGAACGTGAAATGTTGTCGATTTCCGATATTGACAAGTTAATTAATCTGCTACCTTTGATCGATGAAAATACTCATCTAACTTCACATGAAAGAAGGACCATTGACACAGGTTGTTTACACGGTAGATCTACATATTGCGTGTGCAGTGTTTTACATTGTAATTATCGGTGAAATCAAAATGCTTGTACTTATATATTCCTCTTAAAATATATTTGGCGCAAACATGTTTCAGCAGCGAGTTTTGCCATCTTCAGTGCATGGGGATAAAACACGATAAAATGGTCAATTTGTGTGCCAATTCAAATCTGCGATCGATGAAAATCAGTTAAGATGGAGTGGCTCTTATTGGATGCCATTGTTTCTGGGGTCGGATCCGATGCGGGCATTCATGATTAATTTTGTGACACGCGCTTCAGATGCGAATGAATAAAAGCTTATTTTCAGGCCAAGAATTTTTAAAGTCCATTTTAAAGCTAAGCTCTTGAACGGTGTATGACTGTATTGTGCCTCGTGCGCTAATGTACGATATAATCGAAAAGTAGGACAGTCGATTGCAGTATGACAATTTACGTGGCCTGTCTTATATAGTCAACTCTGAATTGAGTTAGGACGGAATCCAGCCTTCATATGCTGGCAATGCCAGGTTAAGTTCTTGTCTGTCACCAAAGATGTCCAACCGAATTTTCAGATTTAGAGGTGCATCTGCGACAGATTTTCAGTGAAAGACTGAAATCCTGTCTGATTTGATAAACGGTGTCTTACATTGATAGAAACGCAGTCAAACGTAACATTGGTTTTGCTGTTTATTTTTTGGACATCTGAAATCATGGAAAGTTAAGGGTATGCTTTATTCGCTTTCAATTTCTCTATCCAGACTGAATCCTAACGGGACTGATAAGCAATTAAAAGAAGGCTATAAAGTGAAGCAGATTTTGTTGCCAGTGTCAAATGTCTCCCTTGATTCAGCGCAGATATTGAATTTTGCTGATCAAGTCTATACTCAAATGCGTAAGCAACGTAATTTAATTTTAAATCCTGTTGATAACAGTGAAATCAGGTGACTTATATGCTTTATTTGATATACACAAAATGAATAATATTGACTCACTGATTGGATATGCATTGACATCGCAGTATTTTGGTTGTTCGCTGATCTTCGGCATTTCCAAAAAAGACAAAATTATCAGATGAACAACAGCGACTTTTTCGATATATCATATACAGCTCAACAAATATATGTTTTCCGTGTCCATTTCAAATGTGCTTGCTCTCAGGTTAATCTGTTCAGTTTACCAATTCTTGCTCGTGTTTTTTTGTTTCCATGAATTTTGTGATTGAATTGCTTCTATTTAGAAGTCCATGATTTCAGTGAATCGTGATTGAATGCCTAGGGACCGAATCTCTATGGTATGAGAGTTACTGCTGTCCATGCATTTCTAGACATTAAAATTGTAGTATTCCATGGATTCCTAGATATTTACTATTTAGGAGTCCGTGAGTATTCCGACCTCAATGAAGTCTATGGGCTGAGACTCACGACAATGGACACAGATCCATTTCTATAGTATTTCCTTACAAAGTACATTCAAATTATCAATTATTTAGTGAAATAAATGATCAGCAGTAAAAATTCTTCTTCGGATACAAATCGGTCCACTCTGTGTACCTGCATGATGACATTGCGAGAATATGTATGTGTAACACTTTCATATCTATAGTACGGAAAGGGAGACCTAACGCAATCAGTTTCATAGCATTTCATTTACTGCCTCTTTTGAACCAAAATTTGGTTTAAAAACTAAGCCGCTGATCTTGTGAATTTTTACAATGTGTTACATTACATATATGCCTGTAGTAAAATCAGCTACATTAGGAATGTAATGTCACAATTATGGTGTTCAATTACAATACATGCATTGTGCTGTCATTCCGCGATGAAACGTCATATTGATGGCAGCCCTACATTGAGATTAAACCCAAGTTTCCAAGCACTTTCAAATGAGGATTTTTCCACCGCAATTTGCTTGACCACGTGTTAAATAAGTAATTTGTCAAAGAATTATTTGGAAATTATATCAATGAAAAATAATTGTATTCTACGCAAAAATCTTAAAGAACAATTCCACCGCGAAAAAAACGGACTAAGTGAAACATAATTGAAAGTAATATATTAAACATTAATTGTTCTCGCCGCCTAGCCGCTTCAGCTGTATCAATTACAAAGAAAAATTCAAAGTTAATGATAATCCTATGAAAGTCAAATCGTTTTTGTGTACCAAGATATCCTAACACATTATATAAATAGTAAGAAGTAAAATCATGTAGACAGGAAATTCTGTGACCTCGCTAATCCAGGCCAAATACAATGATTGGCAATTCTTTCTTCGTGTAAATAAAATTTTTCATTGTCTGTGTTACTTAGTATTCTTCTGATTCGGCATTTGTCTTTAAAAAAGCATCGCTGTTGCACACTTTGATAATAATACATTTTGAAATTACCGTTATTCTGCTTTCACAGACAGAGACATGAAAGCAATATGCCGTTCACGTCTATGCAGGCACATTTGCTGTGTTGAGTTTACTTATTATGTTCTTATAATCTTCATGTGCGTCCTGACAAAATAAGGTGACTGCGGGTAAGAACAAAATGTACAGAATAACCTTTAAAAAATGCACAGAAGATAATCACAGCTTTATGCTTCAACTTGAACTTATCAGATAAAAAAAAGGGTAAGAAGCCATTTACACTTAAGGAGCAAATCATGTTATCGGAGTACCAATTGTTAGTATCAGAAATGTTAGTCAGTTGTCTGCTATCAGAACCCGTTCTACAGGCACCGCAATATGTCATCACACGATTAGATTCCAAGTTATGTATCGATCTATATCGACATTGCTGAGTTGCGGTTTAATGAGCTTGCAATACCAAAATGCCTTGTCGTCACATCATCCAATCGCATATAACATGAAAAATGTGCCATGCTTTGGATAAGGGACTAATTTGATACTGACAGAGGATTCGTGCATAACAATGCCATTGATGGACAATTCCTCCCGTGT
The DNA here is from genome assembly GCA_907163375.1 of Prostheceraeus crozeri. Lineage (NCBI taxonomy): Eukaryota > Metazoa > Platyhelminthes > Polycladida > Euryleptidae > Prostheceraeus > Prostheceraeus crozeri. The sequence goes on along the minus strand of CAJQUW010015890.1, from coordinate 5,540 downwards.
CGCAAAATAAGTATTGCATAGTGTTATGCATAAAGAAAAATCAATGTTGGCCGACATGAAAAGTTGCCTGAGATGTGATGAACTTTCTCCGGAAGAGCCCAGGAATCGACCGGAGACTTTGAAGATTCGATCTTGGCCGCCACGTCCACTGTATAGCTCTAGAAACATACATAAAAGTATATTAAGGCCCTATATTAGCCAAATATAAAATTCTGAAAACTATACATGGACTACAGAGTTAGCCTAAAACACTTACGAACTACCCTACAGACTATCATTAACCAGTAAACAATGTACTTCGGTAACTGTGATTTTCCTCGATGATTTCCTCAATCAAATTTTTGTACTATCAACCAAGATGTGAGCCGAGAGCGATCTCTCAATATCCACAGTCCACCAATGGAGTGAATATTTATGCAGAACATCGGAAGGCGAAAATATCTTCTGGTGGTATCTGTCTTTCAAAAATCTCCAATAGAAGTTGTAGCAACTGCCAATCTCGATTCTCTAAGAGATCACGAATCTTTAACATCACAGGTTAAAAGTCCGGTTTTTTTATCGATACTTAATTCAACATTTTTGAGGACAGAATGGCTACAGGCTAGTGATATATGTCCCAATTACGGCCTCCACCAAAGTGCATATAAAAGATTGCAGAAAAGCTAGGTTGGGCTTAACAACCTTCTAGAAATACACCGGACATGCAGGCGAACACGCACGCCTGAAAGTGAATACATTAAAGGATGTGCGCGGTGCCTGGTTCCTGGCCGGTGCACCGAAAAGTGCAATATCTGATAATATGATGTTTACTCCATAGCATGTCAATTATAATTGATTCATTTTTTATATCTGCTTATCGTAGTCACACAATTTGGAAAGAAAAGCATTTTAACATACAGGACATTAATGCAACAGGCGAGCATTATTCAACTATCATATTCAATATTCAAACAGAAAAATTTCTAAGTCATGAATAATGAAACCGTTATGAAAATCACGCCTATAACATAAAATAACAAAACATTACTTGAAGTTGATAAAAAATGAGGTAAGAGACGAAAATGATATAATTTCACGTTTGAGATAAATCACTGTAGGCCATGACTGCAACACATCTCTAGCGCATTGGACGAACCAGCAGTATTCTCTCATGGGTGGCTGGTGTCTAGCGTAAATGAGAGAAGAGAGACAGTGATGTCAGCAGTGTAAGACTATCAAAAACACATGCAAAAACAAATTAAACTTTTTGTGTCCTATGTAATGGCGGTAAAATATTTGGACAAGCGTGAGGTCCTCGCCGCACGGAGACAACGCCACTGTGAAATGACATTCGATGTACCTATTATGATATTAAAAGCAGAATCAATAAAAAAACCCGAAGAGCCTCCTTCCCACCAGTTTGCTTAAGTAAATTTTTTGTTTCGTATCTAGAGTAAAATAGTTTCAATAAATTTCAGATATAATAAAAAATACTACTCATCTAGCTTAACCTATTTCAATATAATCTACTATCATAGACACGCACGTGATTAAGTATGATGATCTTCACTTCGCAAGTATCGGCAAAAATAGAAATAAGGATCTGCGAAGTCTGCTTCAAATTCTTCGACACTATTCGAATTATCCCTATACTCACTAAAAAAAAAAAAAAAAAAAAAAAAAAAAAAAACAAAAAAAAAAAACAAATAAAAAAAAAAAAAAAAAAAAAAAAAAAACAAAAAAAAAAAAAAAAAAAAAAAAAAAAAATGGAATAATGCACAGAATCAATATAATAGAAAAATTTATCAGTGAGAGATAGAGATCTTAACCAGCAAGAATAGCAAGCTTTAATTGACTATCAGTATCATGCGACAAGCTAGATTGTCTACCAAATCCATATTCGCCTTTTTCTTCAATATATGCTTCATTGCAACTTCTAAAATAGTCCCGTACACCGGTGCAAGCAGGTCCGGCATGCGTGCAGCCCGAGCTTGTGAATAAAAGTAATATAATTTTCAAAAAGTTATAGTCGCAGCGGCACTATTTAATATTTAGGTGTAACTATTATATTTTAGATTAATATTGTCTAAATAGACCTATGACCCGAGAAGCATGATTGTAGATCTTGATTGTGTGGCATGCTTTGCAACCCATGTGCATAAAGGCATCCTCTTATACAGTATAACTTACCAACTACCAGCATTTCTGTTTTCGTACCACGACAATAGATACAAACATGGCTTGCTAGTCTGTCCTTAACTGTAAAAAGATTGACAATCTGTTGAAAAAAATTTGAATCGCGCCACAGAACAAACGCAATAATTTTTCTGAGAAGGTATTGTATCTACTGTTGGACTCTTGTCAAATAGTTGACTCGGTCCGACCAGACTTAGCACTTCTTCTGGAGGTTTTTCCTTCTTGTTATGCGAGATTTATTTCTGGTGGCATCTGTTTATCTTTTTCAGCGGTATATCTTATCTTTTTTCGGATACCTGTAATCCATTGCAGCAGAAGGTAATACGAGGTCTTATCAGAAACTTCGCCTCACTCGGCAATCCATCACCCATTTGATCCGTTCCTACCTTTCTCAGATATGTTCTTTTTCGTGTTGCGTACTCAGAAGGTCCCTAATCAGGTGCTATCCCGTCAGTGAGGCTGGCGATTCCTTCGCCTCTGCAACAACGTCAGTAATCGTTCCATCCACACTATCGCTTCCTTCGTCACTATTCCTTTTCGCTAGCACCTCCTTTAGCGTACTTTTTACCCCAATGCCACTTTCCTCAATGTCGCTCACCACTTACAATTTTCTGATTACTTTCTGATAACCACGTCTTTGCCGCTCAATTTCTTGCTCGATATATTTGTGAGATGTTTAGAATGCACATATACAGTCATGACGTACAACTAATCGATCATGAGTTATTTGGCATACGTAAGCACAAATCCAAGAGAATTATCCAATCCAAGCTATCTGGAACATGGAACCATAACATATAAATAACCAGATAAATTGTTATCACTGAAAGATAAAGAAGACGAGTGATGAAATTGGTCACTTCCCTGTAGCATGTTAAAAAACTGACGCCCATCCACTATCATGAGGGAATTTACACTAGAATGAAGCCGCGTTGGTATATATAACCTCCATACTTCAATAGAATGTAGCTGCTTCAAGAGCACTATGAGGGTTTTATCGCAAATCCCAACATTGGAAAGCGTACGTCCCGACGAGTGTTGCTTGTCATCATCGCGCTCACGCGGCATATCCCAAAAGAACAGTCCGTTTAAAAATTTCCTTATCTTTGGCGAACTAAGCTTTAATAAAGCTTAAAATGTTGCGCAAGACATCTTTAACTACACGACCTCAATCAAGTAAGACGGAAACCCACAGGCAACGACATTTTTGCTATCACTCAAATGTTTGAAGCATGTAGAAGGTTGCCGTTTTACAATTAATTTATTGAAATAGTTTCTACTTGAACGTAGGCTTGTTACTACATCAACTACATGAATTTCCTGTAAATATATCATGTCACGCACACTATTTTTCAGGGACTTAGAAATGGGAACAATATCAATGCAATCATCTTCCTTCTGTTTACATCTTTCAAGTATATATTTTTGGTAATTTTTGTAGTAATGGAATAATAACCATAGTATGTGACCAGAACCATCGTTTTATAAATTTCTGTCATTTAGCCATTCCAATGTTAGTGTCTGAAGAAGCAGATATCAATTTAGATATCAGGGCCCTATTACACTTATCTCACATAAGATAAGATTATCTTAAGATAAGAAGAAATTATCTTATGATCTAACCATTTCCGACTCATCCATATGACATTTCCACTTATGAAAACTACTTAAAGTCAGTGACTTACGCGATCTACGTACCTAGCCACTACGTATATGTGCACGGTATATCATCCCAATGCAACACATGTGTAATTGATAAGAGTCACTTCTGCATCGTGGAATAGGCAACAAGGTCATTGGCACATACAGTAAATTATTGTATTATATGAAAAATTTTGAAAACAAAATAACCAAATTCAAGTTATATTGGAGTATATTACTTTACAAACGTCGAAATAAAATTAAAATCTACCTGCAGGAAGCTAGGATGGTCACAGATCAACCCTCCTGGTCAAACATCTTCAATACGCTTGCAAGAAAATAATCTTGCATAGCAAGTCAGCGCTTCAATCTTCAATTTAAGATATTGTGCATCGCAGCCCCTGAATTCTTCCTGCCTCATTTCGCTTTTCAATGGCTGGGGAGTTGTTGTCGGCAGTCGAATCGCCTTGCACTACACTCTTGTTCGAAATCTCCACTGACTGACTGCCGACACATGATCCAGTTGAATCGTCGACATCTTCAGGGGTGAAGGAACTACATGTAGGCTGCGATAACTGGCCGAATCGGTGAGGAGATGTGGTAGTTGATGCCATCCCAAAAAGAAGCTTCTTATATATCGGAATTGTACTCCTCCAACAACATCCCGAGCAGCTCACCATTTCTTTCTTCTCCCGGAAATGGGTCCTTCCCCAGTGAGGAGATAAGGTTTTCTTGATTAAAATAAAAGTTGGCAATCATGAGAGTCAAGTAGTCCCCTTCTTCCGAAGTTCTCCACTTGAAAACATCGGGATGTTGGTCACTTTCACGGGAAAATCGCTAGACTCCTAGCGCATAATCGTGTAGTGTGATTTAGTTACTCCATATGAAATCTAAGACTGCGCAGCACTCTGAATGAACGACAACGATTTTTTCAACGACGACTTATTGCAGCTCGACAAAAAGTTGAGCAAGACTGTTGGAATTATTGAAACAGCGCTTCAATGTATTGTTTAAAATCATCCAGATTTAATCTGGAAAAGTCCCGAAAAGGTCTTAAGGGCTTGTTGTGTCCTTCACAATATGTGTCGCCATTTCAAGTTTGCCTTTGCAAGAATCACAGCAGAGTAAAAGAGTCGAGTGGGAACTAAATGGTGATTGACAATATTCCAACACAAATTAATCGGAAAATCAGTTTCGCCAAGCATACCATAAAAAGATATTAGTTTATGAACATAATATTAACTGCATTCTAAATGTAGAAAATTCTGAAATTTGGGCTACTGTGCATGTGGGTATATCAGGGCGAAACTTATAGGGCGAAACAAACCCAGCAGGCAATTTCAGCGCCTCTTTAGTAAGCGACCCTCATAACTTGTACGTGAAAAATTCTTCACATCGTGTAAATGACGTAATAATCTCTGTAATAACCAGAGAACAACCCTCAGATTCATTTACCACTTTTTTTAACAAAAAAAATCATGGAACACATTTCGTTGGGTTAATCTATCCGCAATGATTTCAAACTTAAGGAAATTCACATATCCTTATAGAACTTACCCATAAGTGAAACTGGATCATAAGCCATAAGTCGATTTCATAAGTTAAGATTTTCAAGCTCGGAAGGTAAGTGAAAAATGTAAGATGGAACTGGCCATAAGAAGAATCTTATCTTATGTGATAAGTGAAATAGGGCCCTGGTCTCGGTCAGAATATTGTGTGAAGTA